>JBBPBX010039238.1:0-29988 GCA_038048925.1 Garcialebias charrua
ACTGTGAGCAGTTGTTAGATGTTGTAAAGCCCATCTTAAACATCCGCTGACCTGTATAATGTACTCTATAGAGAACCTTATATTGTATTAATTGTAAATTGGAGATTCTAGTCAATTTAAAAGTATTTGAACATACTTGAGACCAAATTTTTTGTTCGAAGTTGATTGATAAATCTGACTCCCATTTTTCAACAGGTAGTGCTATCGAGTCATCGATTCTAGATAATTTTTTGTATATTTTAGATAATAATTTAGGTGGTTGAAAATTGATAAACTCTAACACACATGTTGGTGTTTCCAACAATGTTTTTTTAAGCTTGTAGTGGACATGACCTTGTCCACTTTTAAGACACCTGTGTACTTTTGAACTGTCCAGTGATGACCTTTACTGACCTCTCAGTAAAGCAGGACATTTAACACAATTATTCCATTAGTTATAATCTGAGGACATATAGTCACTAAAAGAGACTATTTCTATATCTTGATTTTATTCTAATGTAATCAAGAATAACTTTTCTCATTTTCATGATATGTGCTTTTATGCTGTGTTATTCTGAAATGTGTTAATTACTGTCTTCACTGCTGTGTTTAAAGGTGAAGCCTTCGGGTCACAGAGACCGGACGGTTTTGTTTAGAAACTCAGAGACAGTCTGATGAGCAGGGCTCCAGCGTTATCTGTCTTTTTTCCTAAACATTTCTCTCTGCTGCTGGCTTGTAACCTTGGGTTTGATAAAGCAAGTGAACTCCTCTCTGTGTTCCTGCTTTTAAGTTCTAACTGTGCGGAAACGCTTCAGTCTTTGAATGGACAAAGAGTTTGAATGGACGGAGACCTGAAAGCTCTCTGCCTTGCAGCTGGTCAAGCTTGGTCAAGAGCCAAAGACTAACTTGTCAGCTAGAACTGCAAGGGTCCTCTGGGCCCCCTCAGCAAGATAGGTGCTCAGGGTTCCTCGTGACATCATCAGTATTCGTCATTCCGTGCTTTCAGCACCGCCCTCTGGCGGTCAGGAGGGATGAAATAGAACAAAAGTAACGTATATAACTAGGTTCTATCAATCCCGGATGACCGCCAGAGCTTCTCTGTCACTCAGAATTCTTGTGTTCCGTGATAATATTATGTAGGAGCAGAGTAGTGGATAATGCTAGGCTATATAGCCTCTGATTGCGCATCCAGTCACAGGGGTGACGTCATTATTACTCGAGAGAACATTCAGTGCTTTCAGCACCGCCGGCGCCCTCTAGCGGTCATCCAGGATTCATAGAACCGTATACATAATTTTTGCTTTGTGACATTTTTATCTTGTATTGTTTTGCATGTATGAGCCAAATACTGTAAGTCTCAATTTCATGGAATGTAATGGACAATAAAGTTATTGATTGATTAATCATTTTGATGTGATTTTCATCTTTTCTTTTGTGTGAGACATTTGAATATTATAGCAGACATTTATTCCCAGGGAATCCTTAAGAAATGCTCATCTTCTGCAACTCCTCAGCATCTGCCTGCAGCTGTCCTAATCCGTCTCGGCTGGGTTCTGATAAACTACAATGAAGCATGAAGGAGAGTGGGAAGGCCCTGATGAGTTTCTATTAAAGCTCCACTGACATGTTCTTTTAACTTTTCAAAAAATGGCACAACATATATAAATATTAAGATAGACCTCTGACCGTTTTTGCTAAAATAATGTTAAATGAATGAAAATTTCTCTCAAAATAGTTTAAAATTAGCGCCGTTTGTTTAGACCGTAAATCCGGATCTTCCGGTCACGTGTCAGCATTCCCGTTTCTGACGTCACGTCCGATACTGAACTCTGCTCAAACGACAAAAATATAGACGCATCCGTCGAATTTAGCCATTTAAAACTACATTATAGCGAAGCCAAATCGCTATAATGTAGTTTTAAATGGCTAAATTCGACGGATGCGTCTATACTTTTGTCGTTTGAGCAGAGTTCAGTATCGGACGTGACGTCAGAAACGGGAATGCTGACACGTGACCGGAAGATCCGGATTTACGGTCTAAAAAAACGGCGCTAATTTTAAACTATTTTGAGAGAAATTTTCATTCATTTAACATTATTTTAGCAAAAACGGTCAGAGGTCTATCTTAATATTTATATATGTTGTGCCATTTTTTGAAAAGTTAAAAGAACATGTCAGTGGAGCTTTAAACTCAGGGGCGTAACTTTAGGTCTAACATTGGGGGGGTTGTGATTAACAATAAACACGAAAAAATTGTACACTATACGCTTCAGTGTTTAATACGCGTCATCTCTTCTTCTTCTTCTTCTTCGATGGTGTTTACTGGCAGTTTACAAACTCAGTGTATTACCGCCATCAACCGGACGGAGATGTAATTCAAGAGTCTACTTTCAACAAAAAATAAATAAATTAATAAAAATAAAATTAAATCCTTTCAGCTAATTTTGTAACTTTCAAATATTTAACAAGTGCTTTAGTTATAACCTGTGACTGATTTTTCTTCAATAAAGTAACCATTGTCACCGAACTCCCCATTACCCTTTCCAGTGCCTTCCTCTCTTTATTATATTTCTTACAATAAATCAACACATGTTCCACTCCTTCCAGTACCCCACAATTAGAGCAGTCACCTGATGGATGTTTTCCTATTATCTTTAGACCACTATTTAATGTAGTGTGCCCAATCCTCAACCTGTTAATCCATACTTCCTCTCTCCTAGTCATTAAACTACTATCGTCACTTAGGAGTACCTCCTTCTGTATGTTATGTAAATGTCTTCCTCTTTCCTCTAAATCCCACCTCTCCTGCCACATATCATTTATTTTATCTTTAACAATTATTTTTATTTCTGCTTTACTTAATGGGACATCATATTCAATTTCTCTTGCTGTATACGCGTCATCTCCACGCGACGCGTCAGCTTTGTCCTGATCAAGATGGCGGCGACAGGACCCAGCTAGTACGAAGAACTTCACAAAGAAACACGGTAAAAACAATTATTTCTTTGCGAGAAAAAATATATTACTAAGCTGACTTTATAGAAGACGTGTTCTTGAGTTTAACGAAATGTTCAAATCGGCTGGATTTAAAAAAAAAGTTCGCTGATTTTTATGCAGGCGCCAGGCGGGTCAAACCGGACGCTTTCTTTCTTTAAATTTAGCTAAATAAACGCTTAAAAATATACAGTATTTCTTCGCTGACTTATGGGTGATAGTAGACATACTCCTGAGTTTGACGAAATGTTCAAATCAGCTGGATTAAAAAAAAAAGTTCGCTGATTTTTATGCAGGCGCCAGGCGGGTCAAACCGGAGCTTTGTTTCTTTAAATTTAGTTAAATAAACGCTTAAAAAATATATTTCTTACCTCACTACAGCAGACGGGCTCCTGAGCTGAACCAAATGTGAAATCAGCTGGATTTAAAAATCCGCGGTGTGGTTTATGAGTGGTATCTTGCAAACAAAAACAGCGAACCTCACAGCTAATAGCAGCTACATCCATAGCAAGGGGCGGGCAGCGACAGAGTCAGTCCGACCAAAGGAGGCCTTTTTCGAACACATGCATGTAGAAACTTCTGGGCAACTTCATGAGCAGCTCCGTGACTCACGTGACTTCCTGTAGCCGGTGAGATGGGTGATACCAAATTATTTGCAGGGGAGGGGGTCAGTCCTCAGGGAGTTTGTTAAAAACATGCAGCAATTTTACTAAAAAATTTGAATGAATAAAGAAAATCAATTATTGATGTAAGATATGTATAATGACGAAATGATGTCATTTTATTGGGGGGGTTGAAATGACCGGATCAAATTATTGGGGGGGTCAAAACCCCCCCAACCCCCGTGTAAATTACGCCTATGATTAAACTAACCTTATTTCAGTAAGTCAGACAGAACAGAAACGAAGCAGAACAAGGCATTGAGAGTTCTGTATTTGTAATGCACTGATTTTCTGTATTTTTTAGTTTCTACAAAGCTTTGTATCAAATTTGATGACCTCTACACCTGATCGTCTGCGAATCTGTTTTTTCCTAAGCTTTGTGAAAAACTGCCATTTGCTCATTGTTTCTCTTCACCCATTGGTCTGATCACCTTATAAACTCATCCAGGGTTAATACTTCCAGCCTTCACATCTGACCCACTGCACAAACAATTTCAGAGTATGAGTTTTGCAGTTTTAATACATTTGTTTGTCTATTTCACATAAAATCATAAAAAAATATACAAAAAACAAAATTCGGGAAATGTGTGCATTAAGAACTTCTCAAAAGTTACAATCAGTACTAATGAAAAAAAAAAAAGTTTGCTTGTGATAAGATGGTTTCTGGGTGTTGTTCTGTCCGTTGACTTCTCCCAGGCAGGCAACCACAGCCGAAGTGGTTCAAGACATCAAAGTTCAAGCTCAGTCATCCAGGTACCAAATCCAACAATGCTCAGTCAGGTCAGTTTTGTACTTGTACTTAAGTTACATATCACCACAGATTAAAAGAAATAAACATTTGAAATATATCAGTCTGCGTGTAATGAATGAATATACTGTAATATAGAAGTTTCACTTTTTGAATGGAATTACTGTAATAAATTAGTTTTATCATGATAATTCAATTTTATGACCAGCACCTGTGTATGTATGTACATGTATGCTACGCACTAATAAAACATTTTTAGTAGATGTTTTATTGGTGCTTAGCATATTTTTTGTTAATGTTTTTCTTAGTTCATATCTTAGGCCTTATTACTGTTTTTCTTTTACATTTTATTGTTGGATGTAACTGGGACCCTGAGTACACAATCTCGTTCCACCACGTGGTGTGAATGACAATAAAGAAACGCTGACTCTGACTGACTGATGTACAGACTATATACATACCGGTACACATCTCTCTCCACCCACACACACATTTATCAGTTGTGACAACCATATTTACACATGTACATGAAAGTTTTCCATAAGCTAAAACCCCTGAAACAGGACAGTTTTGCAGAGCTTTTTTCTTGTGCTACCTTTCTGCAGGTCAAGAGGTGACTTTGGTAATGTAGTGCATCCTTATTTTCAGAAACACAGACACATGACAACAAGTCGGAATGATGATTATCAATGCCAGATTGTGTTTCCTCCATGTGTTCCTCAAGCAGGAAAACATCCTCTGTTCCTGTCTCTTCACGGACGATGTGTGTGATGGTCGACATCTTTGGAGGTTGCTTTGGTGAAGATCCACGACTCATCCTTTCTGCAGCTCTCAGCACCTTCACTGTGCCATGAGGGAATCACTACGCTGCATTGTTTTTCAGAGTTAGAAGGGTAGCGCTCCTCAAATGGTGATGGTACATCATCTTGGACCAAGCTCGCATGACACACGTCACAGCACAGTTTTCACAGAATCTGTGGAACTACAAATCCTACTATGTATACCATTTTCCACTAGGCCACCAAACTTAGTGGGAAGATTGCTATGGTCACACACGACAGCCGGAATGCTGGCGAAACAAGATGGGTGCTCTTCAGCAGTTTCAGCAGAGGACATCGCCACAGCAGACAGGGACACGGTGTCATCTTGGGCTGCCACACTGCCTGTCTCACTAACCCCACACCGAACCATCAGCTAGTGAAAACCTGGAACTGGCTTGCAGGTGGATTGTTATTCCAGCCACCTTGAATGGAAAACAGGGACACAGTACAGTACATGTATTTCTCACAAGACATTACATACAAAAATATTCACCAAGTATATTTTATGGATGTATTGTAACTGACCTGACGCTCTGATTGAATTAAACAGGAGCTCCAAGTGATCTTGGCTGAACCGGTGTGAGGACATACTGCTGAACTTGGAGCAGTTCAGGAAACATCAGCATCCATTGAACGCAGCCACCTGTAAAAATCAGAGGGAGAAGTAGATATTTAACACATTTGCAACAGTAATTTACAAGAAAATTAAAAACAAATCTATCAGACAACATTAAGGTTACTTTTTTAATGTATTTGGATGTGGGAGGGGAACTTTTCGAGTCTCCCAGAGGTAGTTGTACGCCTCTGGACCATGCAGATGGAGTGTGAAGGCAAACTCTTTGTGCTCCTTTGTGTACCCTTGGCTCTTCTTCTCTATGAACTCCATGAGCTGAAGATCTGAAATTTTAAGAGCAAAAATTAACAACCTCTCCTTCAGATAATAGAGTAGAATAAAAAAGTGTGCAAGAATAAGATGTGTATGAATTTTAAAGTGCTGATTTTGTCTTACCAGAGTAGACTCTAATCTTTTCTTTGAGCTCCTCAGTAATGAGTTGTTTTTCACTCAAATCCCCCAAAAGAGTCTGAACTGTGGTCTTTGCTCTCTTTTCTCTGGCCATGGCATTTTCCTTCTCCTGCTCCAGATGATCCACTCTTGCCAAGGCTTCCTTAAGTTTAGCTGTGAGCGCGGTAATAGAGGCTGGCAAGGCATAGGCATGATCCTATAGTCAGAGGGATGAACTTCACGTCAGTCTGACACCACTACAGCCCACATTCTGTCATACAGCAGCAGCAGCACTGTGTGTGTCTTCAGTTGTGTGTATGGTTTTATTTGTGAGTGTGTAGGAAACAAGTAAGATTTTAATATTGCCATGTAGTGGTGTAACGGTACACGTGGCTGTACTGAACCGTTTCAGTCCAGCATGTTCAGCTTGGTCCACTAGTGTACCATTTTGGTTATTTTTTCACTCATTAAATGTTTTTAACGATAGATAATAAGCTGCGGAACTAAAGTTCCTAAGCATGTTTCAGCACGGCACTATTATCTTGCAGCACGTGTAGCATTAGCAGCCTAGCAGACAACAAACAAGTCTTCTTGTTGCAGTCTCCTGTTTGGGAACATTATGGTTTTCTAAGACAAGTGAACAAATCCAAAGACGTGTGTGGACGTTGTTTCATGGAGATTGGATCTGCAGCAGCAACACGTCTAACTTGTTAACGGACTTGAAACAAAATCATCTGAACGTGAACGTAGCTTGGAACAAACACCAATAACAGCAGCATTTAAACAACCTTTATCAAGTAACTCAGATTGGTCCAGAGCAATAACACAAGCTGTAGGAGTTTTTAAACCTCTGGAGCTACGTCAGAATGATGGGCCGGCTTTAAGCATATATGATTAAAGACTTGAGCCCTGCTGCCTACGACATCCATCATATCAACACTTCAGCCAAAAAGTTGTAGCAGCACTTTACCCATCCATTTTCTTCCGCTTATCCGGGGTCGGGTCGCGGGGGTAGCAGCCTAAGTAGGGAGGCCCAGACTTCCCTCTCCCCAGCCACTTGGAGCAGCTCCTCTGGGGGAATCCCAAGGCGTTCCCAGGCCAGCCGAGAAACATAGTCCCTCCAGCGCGTCCTGGGTCTTCCTCTGGGTCTCCTCCCGGTGGGACATGCCCGGAACACCTCACCAGGGAGGCGTCCAGGAGGCATCCTAACCAGATGCCCGAGCCACCTCAACTGGCTCCTCTCGATGTGGAGAAGCAGCGGCTCTACTCCGAGTCCCTCCCGGATGACTGAGCTTCTCACCCTATCTCTAAGGGAGAGTCCAGCCACCCTGCGGAGAAAACTCATTTCAGCCGCTTGTATCCGAGATCTCGTTCTTTCGGTCACAACCCAAAGCTCATGACCATAGATGAGGGTGGGAATGTAGATCGACCGGTAAGCACTTTATGAAAAAGTTAAAACTGATCGCCAACAAGCCTTGAAGCCCAGATTAAAGCCTTCCCTGATGATGATGAGGGAGAGATTCAACCACCTCATATGATGACCGTGCCAGAAGAGGTATTTATTGTATTATTGTGATCTAATTAACTTTAATTTAAAATTATAATCTTAACTCAATTTTTTTAAATCTATGTGTTGTTTGCAGTCACCTCCAGCTAAGAAATCTGTAATGACTGAACTTGTTTACTTGGCATATTTTCAAAATAAACATTTTGTAAGTCTTTATTTTGGCCTTTTTTGTGCAGAAACTTAACAGAACCGAGCCCTCCTTGAAACTGAACCGAAATGTGACGTTACACCCCTACCATCATGACATGAAGTTTAAAATAGAAATGCTCACATCATTGGGCTGAGGTTGTGGGTGTGACCTGCACGTTTCTGGAACATCCTGAGAGGCCACAGACAGACCAGCTCTAGCTTTTGCTGAGGTTCCTGCAGTACTTCTTTTTTTAAGCTGAAATGAAAAACATAATGAATATGAACTTTACAGTTTATAACTTGTACATATAAACACATGGAGGTACCTCACCTTGTGACTGACAATAAAATATGTACATTTATAAACACTACTGGACTTATAATGATGCACCTACTTTTTGAAGGTGAGCCGGGAAGCTGAAAATTGATGGTATCACACCCTCCCTCAGTCGGACTATCTGACCAGTTTTATCGAAGTCCTCCTGTTTGAAATGCTCACTGCACAGCACAGTTGAATTACTTGCAGTGAATCCCTCCCTCCTCAAAGATACTTCCCACCTCTTCCTCATTTCTTTTGCTTTGGGAAACCTTCAAAACAAAAACAGGAGATTTGGGATGTTTGCACAAAAACACTGTACAAAAGAGGCCTACCGTATTATTTTCCGGTGTATAGGTCGCACCTTTTCATGGTTTTTTCAAGGCCTGCGACCTATACTCAGGTGCGACCTATATATGGCTTGTTATCACTTTCGGTGAAACAAATTTTAAAATCCAGCTCATTTCACAATTACGTTCATTTATTAAGGAAAAGTTCAGCTCAGACATATATTTGCTATAATTTTTATCAAACAAATAATTGTTTTTAAGTGTTAATCTTCTTAAAAGCCTTGCTGTGCGCTCCTGTGGCAGACATTTGCAGCAGAGCTAAACGTAGGTGCGGCCTATACACCAGAGAGACCTATCTGGGGATTTTTCCAATCTATTGGTAGCCTGGTTGATACCAGACCCATGTCCTTCACTTCGCTTTGGACTAGGGTCTGGCATCTCTGCCATAGACAACGATTTCTCCTGGAGATTTTTGAATGGACCAATCAGAGAACAGGAGGCAGAGTTTTGTTAGTTTAGCCTGACGAGGTCCAGGCTATCAGATAAATTGCTCAGAAACCACTCGGTGGATATTTTTTCTGCCACCAGTGTGTAATTATATGTCTTTAATTTACTGACTGTTGGCCTAGATGAAACATTTGAGATAAAATTCGATTTTTTATCATTTATTTTCGTAGCGCACCCGAGGCTGTTTGGAAAATATCAAACCGAAACTATTTAATATCCAGCAGATTTGACCATTTCGTGAATTGATTTAGGAACTGTTAAGCTCAGGAACACTTCTGATATAACGTCAGCTATGAACTATATTTTTTCTCAGCAGAGAAATAATAGTTTTTTACCTTGTTTTGATGAAAATTCGTTCGTGGCGGCAGCCATTTTGAATGACGACGTCAGTCGACATCGTTCAAAACTCCGCCTTCTGCTCTCTGATTGCTCAGGAACACTTCTGATATAACGTCAGCTATGAAATCTATTTTTTCTCAGCAGAGAAATAATAGTTTTTTACCTTGTTTTATTGAAAATTCCTTCGTGGCGGCAGCCATTTTGAATGACGACGTCAGTCGACGTCGTTCAAAACTCCGCCTTCTGTTCTCTGATTGGTCCGGTCAAAACCTACCGGAGACATCCTTGTGGATGGGAGAAATGCCAGACCCAGCAGTGAAGGGAAATGAGAATTGAGCGGAGCTGCGTAGGAATGGCGAGGGCCAGGCTAATCTATTGGTGATAATTGGACAATGCAACCTATACACAGGTGCGACCTATACACCAGAAAATACTGTACTTTTCATCTTTGCATTTCTGACAACTTAAAGAAAACTCTAACTCTGATGCATATCTGTTGAGAATGAACCAAAGCTACTGAAATTGTGAGTATGCTCATTTGAAAAATATCCCTGTCATCAGATCTCGGTTAGCATCATTGCTGCTGAACACCTGTGATTTTTATTTTATTTTAATAAAACAAACCAAAAACTTTATTTATAACAGTTCACAATACAAAGTTCCAAACAAAATTCAGAACAATAATCAAACCTTAACATACCGTATTTTCCGCAATATAGGTCGCAGCTTTTTATTATTTTTGCATGCCCTGCGACCTATATTCAGGTGCGAACCTATTTATGGCTTTTTATAAAATAAGCTGATTTGTAATCATTTATTAACAAAAATTAAACTGAGACACACTCTTACAATAATGTCAGCTAACAAATATATTTTTTTAGGTGTTTATCCTGCTAAAATTATTCATTTATTAAAGAAAAGTTCAGCTCAGACACATATTTGCTATAATTTTTATCAAACAAATAATTGTTTTTAAGTGTTAATCTTCTTAAAAGCCTTGCTGTGCGCTCCTGTGGCAGACATTTGCAGCAGAGCTAAACACGGTCCACATTTTGACGTAGGTGCAACCTATAATCAGGTGCAACCCGTATATGGATTTTTCCAATTCATTGGCAATAATTGGACAATGCGACCTATATTCAGGTGCAACCTATATTCCAGAAAATACGGTACTGTGTAATATTGAACAGAAAGTGCATCCTTTTCAAATATTTTTATTTTTTGGTTGCCAGAGCACATCAGTTATGGGGCACGACGTTCAACAGGGAAAACAATTACTGTATTGGGCTTTGGGATTCTTCACATTTTAAAGAATTCACATATGTACAAGTCATTTTTAAAGTGAGTAAAATGAGGGGGGGGGGGGGTATTTGATTTAATTCAGTTTATTTATATAGTGCCAAATCACAACAAAGTTGTCTCAGGGCACTGAACAGGAACATTCACATACATAGAAAAGACCATTAGTAAAGTTCACTATCTAAGGAATCCTGTACTTTATTCCAGCGAATAAAAAATTCTTCCAAACATAAAATAACATTGATACAGAGTTCCTCTTCTTTGTCCTTTAACAAAAAAACAAAAACCATGCCATCTCTATAGAGCATATGTGTCAAACTCAAGGCCCGGGGGCCAAATGTGGCCCTCATTGACATCTTATCTGGCCCCCAAGATGTTCTTTTAAATGGAAAATACTTTTTATCACTTTAATTTTTTCAGTAATCTTTGATTATGATGTCAAAAGTGCAACAGAGAACATCAAATGAGACCAATCAAACTCTTGTTGAAGAACCTGCAACCAAGAAAAGATGTTGGGTATCTAACTTGAGTTAGTAGATTCTGAAACCGGCCCTTAGTTAGAAAAATATTTTAATTTTGGCCCCATTTTTTAAGTGGGTTTGACACCCCTGCTATACAGTAGAGAAAATTGGTGATGATGGAAAATTACTGTTATATACCATGACTGTAAATCCCTTAAGAAATTATTAACTGTACAGAAGAAGAAGAGAAAAGGAACAGATGGTCAGTTGTTTTGATATCACTGTCACAGAATGTGCACGTGTTATATTTAAGTGTTTTCTCAGTAATTCCTTGGATGGATAAATGTCAGTCATAATTTTAAAGGTTCAGTCTGCAGTTTCTGTAGAACATCAGCACTTAGAAAAAATTTCAACAAGCAAAGCATTCTGATCCCTCCCCCTCAGAGCCATATATGGCTCTGCCCCCTTGTGGTCTGTTAAAATTCAAATTCAAGCTCTGTTTTTATTGGCTGATTCAAATTCAAGCTCGGTTTTTATTGGCTGGTTACAAACTTTGTTTTTATTGGATGGAAAATGGCGGGTCACTTTTTCTTTTTAGAAATGCTTATTTACCACCTGGAGAAGCAAGGGGACAATATTTTTTTTAAGTTTTTTTCAGAGATTACCTCTCTAACATCAATCTAGTGACAGAGTGAAGAAATATGTTAAAAATATATTGTTAGAAAAGTTACATATAGTAGCTTTAAAGTGTTTATTTTACTTTAGGTGCAATATGAAAAGCTAAATACATAGACCTTATTCTAGTGATCGATTGGTCATCAAATTTATTTAAGATATTCTTCTTCTTTTGTAGCCCAGAAAATAAATGATTGGTTAAACACCATCCATCCATTTTCTTTTACCCGCTTCTTCCATTTTGCGGGGGGGGGGGTCGCCGGTGCCCATGTCTGGCAATCACTGTGTGAGGGGCGGGGTACACCCTAGACAGGTTGCAAGTCCACCACAGGTTAAATACTTCCTTACAAAAATAATTATTCCATTTTTTTATCTAAAAATTGGACCCCATGGCTCAATAAGGAGGGTATAGTTTGGTGGGTCATTATGTTTTTAGTCCAAAAATATAAAGTCTTTAGGAAGTGATTTAAGTATCCATCCATCCATCCATCCATCCATCCATCCATTGTCTTCCGCTTATTATTCCGGTCATACAGGGACCTAACAGCCCGTATTAAAGGGCCTGGTACCCCATACTCCCGGAGTACCTCCCACAGAACCCCCCGAGGGACGCGGTCGAATGCCTTCTCCAAGTCCACAAAGCACATGTAAACTGGTTGGGCAAACTCCCACGCACCCTCCAGGACCCTGCTGAGGGTGTAGAGCTGGTCCAGTGTTCCACGACCAGGACGAAAACCACACTGCTCCTCCTGAATCCGAGGTTCGACTATCCGACGGACCCTCCTCTCCAGAACCCCTGAATAGACCTTACCAGGGAGGCTTAAGAGTGTGATCCCCCTATAGTTGGAACACACCCTACGGTCCCCCTTTTTGAATAGGGGAACCACCACCCCAGTCTGCCAATCCAAGGGAACTGCCCCCGATGTCCACGCGATATTGCAGAGTCGTGTAAGCCAACACAACCCCACAACATCCAGAGCCTTAAGGAACTCCGGGCGAATCTCATCCACCCCCGGAGCCCTGCCACCGCGGAGCTTTTTAACCACCTTGGTGACCTCAGCACCAGAGATTGGAGAGCCCGACCCAAAGTCCCCATGCTCAGCTTCCTCAGTGGAAGACGTGCCAGTAGGATTGAGGAGGTCTTCGAAGTATTCCGCCCACCGACTCACAATATCCCGAGTTGAGGTCAACAGCACGCCACCCCCACTATAAATGGTGTTGGTCGCGTACCGCTTTCCCCCCTGAGATGCCGGATGGTGGACCAGAATCGCCTCGAAGCCGTACGGAAGTCATTCTCCATGGCCTCTCCGAACTCCTCCCACGCCCGAGTTTTTGCCTCAGCAACCACCCGAGCCGCATGCCGCTTGGACTGCCGGTACCTATCAGCTGCTTCCGGGGTCCCACAGGCCAAAAAGGCCCAATAGGACTCCTTCTTCAGCCTGACAGCATCCCTCACCGCCGGTGTCCACCACCGGGTTCGAGGGTTGCCACCACGACAGGCACCAACAACCTTGCGGCCACAGCTCCGATAAGCTGCCTCGACAATAGAGGCGCGGAACATGGTCCACTCGGACTCAATGTCCCCCGACTCCCTTGGAACGTGTTCAAAGCTCTCCCGGAGGTGGGAGTTAAAGGTATTGTGACATGATTTTGTAAATTTGAATATTTGTCAGAACATATATATCTTATATCATTGAGCTCTGGTCGTTTTTGCATAATAAATTATAAATATATTAAATTTTTATTCCAAGTTATGGTAGTTTTTTTCTCTGGGATACGCCCCTAAAAATCTGCGCATTTCCGCAAAACGTCATCTTGACGTGACAACGGGAAGGCACGCTCCAACGTGCATTTAAATAATAATGGCGGAGCATGTCCTATCGCGTCTGAGATATCATTTTGAGACAGTAAATCTTCCAAAACTCTCATTAATAAACACTCCCTGAATAAAAAAATTACAGATGTTACCTGATGGCGCAGACATAATTTAAAAATGCATACATAGCAACGTGTTTGCTCCGGGCTCTCGGCTAATTTTTTTTAGAAGCTATCTTGGCTAACAAGAGTCCCTGACACCGGTCACGTCTGAGATATATCATTTTAAGACAGTAAATCTTCCAAAACTCTCATTAATAAACCCTCCCCGAATAAAAAGAAACGAGATGTTACCTGATGGCGCAGACATAATTTAAAAATACATACATAGCAACGTGTTTGCTCCGGGCTCTCGGCTAATGTTTGTTAGCTGCTATGTCGGCTTATTACCGGTCGCGTCAGCGATATATCATTTTAAGACAGTAAATCATCCAAAACTCTCATTAATATCCCTCCCCGAATAAAAAGAATTACCTGATCGCGCAGACATAATTTAAAAATACATCATTAGCAACGTGTTTGCTCCGGGCACTCGGCTAATGTTTGTTAGCTGCTATGTCGGCTTATTACCGGTCGCGTCAGCGATATATCATTTTAAGACAGTAAATCATCCAAAACTCTCATTAATATCCCTCCCCGAATAAAAAGAATTACCTGATCGCGCAGACATAATTTAAAAATACATCATTAGCAACGTGTTTGCTCCGGGCACTCGGCTAATGTTTGTTAGCTGCTATGTCGGCTTATTACCAGTCGCGTCAGCGATATATCATTTTAAGACAGTAAATCATCCAAAACTCTCATTAATATCCCTCCCCGAATAAAAAGAATTACCTGATCGCGCAGACATAATTTAAAAATACATCATTAGCAACGTGTTTGCTCCGGGCTCTCGGCTAATGTTTGTTAGCTGCTATGTCGGCTTATTACCGGTCGCGTCAGCGATATATCATTTTAAGACAGTAAATCATCCAAAACTCTCATTAATAAACCCTCCCCGAATAAAAAGAATTACCTGATCGCGCAGACATAATTTAAAAATACATACATAGCAACGTGGCCTGTATCGCGGCTATTGTGTTAGCTATCTGATTCGGCTAGCTTGTTAGCAGCGAACAAACATAATCTGCCGTGATAATTGGCTTTATACACTCAAAGTGTATAAAGTAAAACAACATGAACTCACGTAAAATAAATAGTTTATAATCTAAAACACTACACACCTCCGATTATGTTTACACAAAGACTTACTCATCTCCTGGACAGTCTTCCGATGGTCCCTGCGTTGTTTCGACATGGTAGCTCCTGTGGGACTTTCTTCTGTAGATTTTCTTTTAAAAATAGTAGGAATAGCATCCGGTTTTAAAAGTCTTCTGAATCTTACTGGTAATCCTAAAGATTCTTTTATACCAGGTGCTGAAAACAATCGGCAGTGAAATGGTCGCTGCAGACATAGGACTCCTGGAACCCACCGGTCCTTGTCTGGTCCATTCTTGACAAAGTTTGTCATCTTTTGGAAATTTGTGAAGGCTCACTTGTTCACTGCTGATATTAGAACACACAAATGCACTACAACGTGACGGCATTTTTCAAGTTACACAAATAAAAGAGGCGATCCTTCAGGAAATGAATCTGTATGGCAAGCAGTTAACACACATAACAAACGGGCAAGGCTCTGCCTTCTGCCCGTTGTCACGTCACACTGATGTGTCACCTCACACTGATGACGTATTGCAGGAATGCGCGGAATTTTAGGGGCGTATCCCAGCAAGTACCAGAGAAAAAATTAGCATAATTTAGAATAAAAATTTAATATATTTATAATTTATTATGCAAAAACGACCAGAGCTCAATGATATAAGATATATATGTTCTGACAAATATTCAAATTTACAAAATCATGTCACAATACCTTTAAAGCTCCGTCTTACAGGAGACTCTGCCAGACGTTCCCAGCAGACCCTCACAATACGTTTGGGTCTGCCAGGTCTGACCGGCATCCTCCCCCACCATCGGAGCCGACTCACCACCAGGTAGTGGTCAGTGGACAGCTCCGCCCCTCTCTTCACCCGAGTGTCCAAGACATGCGGCCGCAGATCAGATGAGACGACAACAAAGTCGATCATCGAACTGCGACCTAGGGTGTCCTGGTGCCAAGAGCACATATGGACACCCTTATGCTTGAACATGGTGTTCGTTATGGATAATCCATGACGAGCACAGAAGTCCAATAACAGAACACCACTCGGGTTCAGATCAGGAGGGCCGTTCCTCCCAACCACACCCCTCCAGGTCTCACTGTCATTGCCCACGTGAGCGTTGAAGTCCCCCAGTAGAACAAGGGAGTCCCCAAGAGGTGCACTCTCCAATACCCCCTCCAAGTACTCCAAAAAGGGTGGGTAATCTGAGCTGCCGTTTGGTGAATTAAGTAAACATAAAAATTATAAAATAGGGGGGTTGAAACTGTATTTGCTGCAAAACTGTTCATAATTCACAAAGTTACCATTGTCATCCATCAAATGGATGAAAGACCAAATGTTTTTTTCAAACCAGTCTTTGAAGAATAAAGTAAATGGTAAATGGTCTGTACTTATATAGCACCTTTCTATCTTATGAAAACACTCGAAGTGCTTTTCAACACAATCTGTGCCTCATTTACCCATTCATACAGAACACTACTACCGGTAGATCTCTACAAAAAGCTAATTGAACAAATCATTCTAAAGAGACTAATCAGTGCTTTAGATCACATTTATACATACATCAATGGGACACACATCGGAGGCAATGAGGGGTTCAGTGTCTTGCCCAGGAACACTTAGACATGTGACTGCTGGTAGATTCGAAGAACCCCCAACTCTTGCGTTGGAGGATGACTACTCTAACCACTCCGCCACAGCTGAGACATAACAGATTTGTTATGATGTAATACCAGTGGTGGGCACCAGCCTGCTAAATCGCTAAAGCGCAAATCCGCTAATTGCGAACCTAAACAAATTGTTTGCGCTTTAGCGGATTTACTAATTTTCATAATTTATAAGCGGATTTGCGCTTTTTCTATTTAAAATGCAGTACCGCTAATAACTAATTATCAATCAGTATTCATTGTCTTGAACAGACATCTAGTGGTCAAATGGAGCAACAGCATGGAAAACTTTAAAATCCAACCATGCTCTTATTTTGAAGTGATTCAAGTGAAGTAGTTTGGTTTCCTGTACTCCGTGCTTTGCTTTCGTCATGTGCCCATAATGCATTGCAGCGCTTCAGTTTTCCAGTAAACAGTTTTAAAATTACTTTATCGATGCATTTTTAATGAAAAATCTACAATAAACAAAAGAAAAAGACAAAGAAGCAGCCGAAATAGCAATCCTCACACATTCAACAACTTTTTAATTTTTAGACCATGAGCGAAAGGTCTATTTTAGGAAATGACATCCCCAGCGATTTGCGGTCAGTGTTGCCAGATTGGGCGGTTTACCGCCATTTGGGCTGTTTTCATGCTCTACTTTGCAGCTAAAAATAGCTCTGGGCGGGTGGGTATAATTTGGGCTGATTTGGAGTCAGATCGGCGGTTTCTGAGTTAACCTATTAAATACATTTCAAACAATCATTCATCATTATTTCATAGCAAAGAACCTTTATCCATCACTGATTGGCTATCGTAGATCACAACAGAGAACTGGTGAGGCAGTTTAGTGGACACATCGTTGAGTGGGCTGGTCCGTAGCGGCGGTACGTCATAGTGGCCGCCATATTGGATGTGGCAGAACTGCCGGTCAACTGATAAAAGGAAACGGACTGAACTTCATAAAGCACCGTTCTACAAAGTGTTTTATGTTAATGCCCGTCATTCACACACACTAATATATTTGGAAAACAAACATGCACCAAAGACAATATTTATAACTTTTAAAGTGATTATTAAAATTTTTTATTCCTTAAAGACCGTGTAAAGTGAATTTAAACATTTTCTTCAATAAACATTATAAATGTCATAATTGTAATCTTGTAAATGAGTAAAAAGTCTCAAAATTGTAGCTCAATTAATTTTGGAGTTATAGATCAAACTGTGTATAAAGATATTTCTGTTTCAGGATTTTTTAGGCGTGGTTTAAATGTTACCGTGTTTCGTCACACGGTAACAAGCCCCACCCCCTGCAGCTCCAGCCGTATAAATGCGTTCTTCGGTGGAGCCGTTCACTCGCTACCGACCGTCTCCCTCCAGTACTCTCACTCCTTTTACGCATGGAGGACTGCAGCCGCTCCATTGTGACTTGCAGGAGGGAGTCAAACAAACCCAGGCGTGCTGCTGGAGCGACCACTGCCACCTGCACCTCCGCGCACCTCGCGCCCCCCGCGTGTGTATGTGTGTGTGTGAGAGGGCGATCCGCGTGGAGCTGAAATCCTGCCACGCGCGCCGTGAAACGCCGTGACTCCGCTGACACAGATGAGATAACTTATCAACGTGATATACTCTTTATTTTAATCACCAACACAACCAGAACTCAAACAGAGCAGGTGGATCTCTGCGCACCCGTCTGCCTCTCCACACACAGTCAGCTCAGGGGGCAGGACACGAGCGCAGCTGTGCTGAAACCACGCCCACGCGCTGACACGCCCCCAGAGTTTCAGACCAAGGCAAAATCATGTTTTTTCATGATTTTTGAGACTTAATTTTATAAGGTAAACAATGGCCCTCATGCACGAACATGTTCGTATTTTTATCCTAAATTTCTCCTACTTTTGTTCGTACGAAGCGTTCGTACGAACATGCCACGTCAGATTCAACAAACTCTTCTATCCTCAGGAAAAGTGTGTAAATGGCTGCGCAAATATGATGAATCCCACCTGTTCTATTCACCTGCGCGTGCACGCGGAGAGGTTATTTACATAATTCCCACCCCTCAAAACACCATATAAGGCTACGTTTCCTGCCTCAGAGGCAAAACGTGTTCGTTCATAAAATGACAGCGAAAAGTAAAAAGAAGAACTCTACCGGTGCGGAGATTGAAGTTCTGCTCTCTGAGGTCAAGAAAAGAAAATCTGTCCTTATTAGCAGCGTCACTCATGGGAGTAAATGACCAACTAAAGCCAAAGAATGTTTGTTTATAAGAAATGTGGACCTTAAAATATACATGCGTCCTGGTGGCCCACTGGGTAAAGCATTGCACCGCTTATCGAGACCTCGTGGGTTCGATTCCCACGAGGTATGACTATTTTTTTTCCTTCTTTCTTTAGATTATTTATTCATTCCAGATTAAAAAGACTTTATGCTTCATTTCTTGTTGTATTGTAAATAGTTTTCTTGTGTTTTTTAAATCTGGAATGAATTAAAAGGAGAAAAAAAAACGTCCCATGTGGGACTCGAACCCATAAGGTTCGGAACTGCGACGCAACGCTCTACTCATTGAGCTATCTGACAGCTAGGACTGCGACAGGAGGAGGTCAACCTAAAGTCTGCGTTACCGAAGTCTGCGTTACCGAGACAAATTAAACTTAAATTAATTCATAATTTAAGTTGGTTTCAGTTTGAGATCTTCATATTGATATTGTAGTGTTAGAAAACGGCATTGATAACAAATTGATTTTAATTTAAATACTTTAATCCGTTAGTCATTATTACATTTAAAATTATAATTCGACTTCAAACAGAACCTATTGTCAAAAACAATTGTGGTGCGTGACTTTTTTAAACTCTAAATATTTTCTAAATAACGAAATATGAAGTTATTAGTGGAGAAATTCCGTCTGGATGACAGCAGACTGACGCTCCTAAAATATACGACAGGTCCGGACCACTCGTAAATTTTGTTCGTATCTGAAAAAAATCGTAGGATACGAAAACATTGTTGAATGCCACAAATGATCCTAAATCACTCGTACGCACAGTTTAAGAACAAATCTGTGCGTACGAACGGTTCGTGCATGAGGGCCAATGTTTTTAATCAGTCAGATTTATATGGGTGATTAATAACACATATTTATGCCATGTGACAAACTCAAAACAAAAATTTTATTTTACTTTACACGGTCTTTAAATGTTTGACAAAATGTTTGTTTTATAGATTTCAAAATGTTTTCTAGTTCTTCAGACCATCCCTGCATGCCACACTGGACTCTTACCACAGAACCACCCTGTGGCTCTCAAACTTTTCAACTCCTTTCTTCTTTCCTACACAAAGAACAATAAAATTAATCCTGCACCACAATAAACACTTTAATGTTTCTGTCTAAACCTGACCTGTTTTAGAACTTAAGTGTTGGTATTTTTATATTCTTTGATGTTTTTTATATCTTGTGTGATTGTTGTGTATGTTCCTTATACTGTACTGAAATTCTTCTGTGGGATCAATACAATTCTATCTTCTAAGCTTAGTACAGTTCAGACTGAAAAAGTCTGTTGGATAAAAGAGGAAACGTTTCTACAATTTTTTTAACCCATGTACCCATCCAGAGGACCTAATTTAACTCCCCCCCCCCCCCAGAATGTTGTATGTGATGTGTCACGTGACACTTTCTGAACGGTCCGTGAATGCAGCTCGAGGCGCGCTCCACAGTGTCACGTGACACTTTCTGATTGGGCGGGTTTTGGGCGGTGTTTTACAGATTTTTGGGCTGGAAAACCTGGAATCTATCTGGCAACACTGTTCGCGGTTATAGGTAGGATGAAGGTGTATAACAGTTCATGCACCGCTAGTTGGCAGTGTAGTGCAAATATTGCATAACTTATTGCTGGCTACCAAGTGTTGAATTGAACTTGCGCTTTAAAATTAGCTTCCGCTAGTTTTCCTAAGACATAAGCGCTTTTGAAATTGCGGACCTAAATAACTTAATAAGCGCTTTAGAAATTGCGGAACTAATTTTGGACTAGCGTTGCCCACCACTGTGTAATACACATCTGTTATTCCAATCCAAACTATTGCTAGTGTGGAGAAAAATTGTGTACCCGTATTTTCCGCCTGATAGCTTGCTCCTTTCTATAGGTCGCTTTGTCCAATTATTGCCAAAAAATTGGAAAAATCCATAAAAGGGTCGCACCCTTATATAGATCGTACCTACGTCACCGCCGACGTAACGCGTCATCCACCGCTGACGTGACGCGTCACCGCTGAGACAACCCGGAAATGTGGACCGAGTGTTTAGCTCTGCTGCAAATGTCTGCCACAGGAGCGCATAGCAAGGCGAACAAGAAGATTAACACCGTAAAAACAATTATTTGTTTGCTAAAAATTATAGCTGACATTATAGCACAAGGGTTCCTGAGCTTAACTGTTCCTTAATGAATTCACGAAATGGTCAAACCTGTTGGATTTAAATTGTTTCGCTTTGACGCCTTCCAAAAGGTCGCGTGCACTGCGAAAATAAATTATAAATAAATCAAATTTTATCTCAAAAGTCTCATACAGGTCAACAATTTGTAAATGAAACCCAAATAATTACATTCTGTAAGCTGAAAGAAAATCCGCTGAGTGGTTTATGAGCTATTTGCTAAAATATACATGGAAATAAAATGAGGCTAACTGCGACACGATTACGTCTATAAAACACCAAATTTTATCTCAAATGTCTCATACAGGTCACAGTTTGTAAATGAAACCCAAATAATTACATTCTGTAAGTTTGAAGAAAAAAAACTGTCCTATGGATCACGAGTTATTTATCTAAATAGTATCCGTTTACGGTAGCTAACCGCTAACAACGATGCTAAAAGATCAATTTTTTAATCTCAAACATCTAATAAAGCTAGTCAGTTGTAAATGTCCATACAATGATTACATTCTGTCAGTTTGATAAAAATCTGTCCTGTGGTTCTTGACTTATCTTGCTAACAAACACAGCTAACAGTAGTTCCCTCCAGAGCAGGAGGCCGGGCAGCGACAGAGTATGTCCGAGCAGAGGAGGCTGCCTTCGGACACATGAGCTGGGAACGGTAAGTGTCCCCCTAGTAGCCAAAAGTGGTACTGCACCATTTTTTGCCAAAATGAAAAACGGTCATATCTGAGCCAAAAATTGGTCTAAAAATATGGGAAAAAATCCATAAACAGTTGCAGGGCATGCAAATTAGGCAAAAAACGGCGACCTATATTCCAGAAAATACGGTACTGTATGCAGAGAGTTCAGCCCCACACCCCAGCGTACGTTCTCGCGTACATTCTCGCGTTTTCGCGCCAAATTCTTGACGTCATTTCCTTGATTTCGTCATTTCCGCTATTCTTTCAGCCTCTTTTTGCCTCTTATTAGCTTTAAGAAACCGAAAGAAAAGAAGGTGGCACGTAATACTCGAGTATCCACCCTGAGCAGCTGCAGCACAGCTCTGCTCCGCAGACAAGGAGTATTTACTTACGGGATAAATTGAGGTTGCAGATTGGTCATTTGCTGACACGCCTACTGAATTGATTGACAGGTCAGGAGAAAAAAAGGGGAGAGCTGGCAGCTTCAGCCGCAGCAGTGTTCTGTATTTATCTTCTTCTTCTTCTTTTGGCTTTTCCCTTTTCAGGGGTCGCCACAGCGAGTCATCCTCCTCCACCTCACTCTGTCCTCTGCATCCTCTGTCCTCACTCCAACTACCTTCATGTCCTCTCTAACTGCATCCATATATCTCCTCTTTGGCCTTCCTCTGTGTCTTTTTCCTGGCAGCTGCATTTCTAACATCCTTCTACCAATATACCCACTGTCCCTCCTCTGGACATGTCCAAACCACTGTCCCTCCTCTGGACATGTCCAAACCATCTCAGTCTGGCCTCCCTAACTTTATCTCCCAGTTGTTCAACATGTGCTGTACCTCTGATGATCTCATTCCTGATCTTATCCATCCTTGTCACTCCTAAGGAGAACCTCAGCATCTTCATTTCTGCTACTTCCAGTTCTTTCTCCTGTCTTTTTGTCAATGACACTGTCTCCAGACCATACAACATAGCTGGTCTCACCACTGTCTTGTAAACTTTTCCTTTGACCTTTGCTGACACCTTTTTGTCACAAATCACTCCTGAAACTTTTCTCCATCCGCTCCATCCTGCCTGGACTCTCTTTTTCACCTCTTTACCACATTCCCCATTTTCCTGGACAGTGGACCCCAAGTACTTGAAGTCCTGCACCTTTGTGACCTCTGATCCTTGTAGTCTCACTGTTCCACCAGCCTCCCTCTCATTCACACACATGTACTCTGTTTACTACGGCTGACTTTCATTCCTCTTCTTTCAAGTGCATACCTCCACCTCTCCAAGTTCTCTTCCACCTGTTCCCTGTTCTCACCACAGATCACAATGTCATCTGCAAACATCATAGTCCATGGGGATTCCTGTCTGACCTCATCTGTTAGTCGGTCCATCACCAGAGCAAACAAGAAGGGGCTCAGAGCTGATCCTTGATGCACTCCCACCGCCACCTTGAAGCTATCTGTCACTCCTACAGCACATCTCACCACTGTCCTGCTGTCTTCATACATGTCCTGTACCAGTCTAACATACTTTTCTGCCACTCCAGATTTTCATTCATTCATTGAACCTTTATTTTAGTCAGGTAAATCTCATTGAGCCTCGAGGGCTCATTTACAAAAGCGACCTGCTACAAACTAAAGAATGATGAACAGCAATGGTAGAATTTCCTTAAACAACAAACAACAGAAAAAAAAAAAAAAAAAAACGTAGGAGAGAAATAGAAAGTGAAATGCAAAGTATCAAAACTAGCAAAACACCACAAGGTAGATGTACAAAATCAAAAACAGGAACATATCTGCAATGGTTTTTGCCAGGTTTCCAAAAGATTTTTAAAACCATTTAGGGAGGTCAGGGCCGAGAGCTTCAAATCTTTTTGTAAGATATTCCAGGAAGCAGGAGCAATGGCTCAGAGCAAGATTTCCTCATGCAATACCACCCTGTCATATGCTTTTTCTAAGTCCACAAACACACAATGGAGTTCTTTCTGATCCTCTCTGTACTTCTCTACCAACATCCTCAAAGCAAAGATGGCATCCTGTGTTTATATGTTAATAAAAAGTTCTAAAAAAACAACAACAACAAAAAAACAGGGAGCGCTGGTCCTGCATCAGACCAGCACACCAGGAAATCTCCAGAACCTCCCGCAGCCACGTTGGACCTGAGTTTAATTCGCTCGTGACAAATTTGTTCATTTCTCATCATTTCAGTCATGGAGTCAACGGAGGAGGAAGAGATCACTGCCTTTTGGCAAAAAACAAAAACAAAAGAAAAGGCTAGATCAAGGGGAATTTAATAGGGATGCACCGATAAATCGGCCGGCCGATCGATCGGCTCCGATTTCCTTAATTTGGGGAGATCGGTGATCGGCCGATCTTTAAATGAGAAGCCGATTTTATCTACCGATTTTATCTGCCTCAGCAAAGGTTGGAAAATCCTGAAAATTTAGGGTGCATTTTGACCTTTTAACACCTGAAAATCGGTATCGGCCAAAATCGGAATCGGCAGGTCAGACTTTCTAAAAATCTGTAATCGGTGATCGGCCAGAAAATTGAAATCGGTGCACCCCTAGAATTTAATACATTGGTGTCGCATACAAAACAGTCTGGCGCCAGGCAGTTTATTGTGCTTCACCGCATTTGCGTACGCGGTTGTAAAACTTGAGCTTTGCGCATACATACCCTGCGGGGGGTACTCTTGTATCTCTGCGTAGTACTGCGTACAGCTGCGTATGGTTATACGCAGAGCTATACTGGGGGCTTAAGTGTGATCTCAACGGATCTTATGTGGATTGGCGTGCTGTATCCAACTTATTCCTAGCCCCCATTATGCCTTGCGCGAATTATGTGAACGACTTCCGTCGAAAGTCAGAACCGGCACTTTTGTTACACGCTAGCATCGCACTAACCGGTTTTCGTCAGAGGTTTTAGGTCATAAAATATGTGGGAACACAAACGATCACAACTCAAATGTGGAGATATTGTTTTACCGCTACCTACAGCTGTTGAGGGGTGGGAGGACGACTTGAAGAAGTGGCCGAAAATAACATACACTAGAATGTTTAGCTACTAGCATACTTAGCTACTTTGACAGTTGCTTCAGATGGCGAAGCGATGAGCAATCTGAAAAGCTCTGAAGCTTATTAGTATCTTCACAGTAACAAGGTTGGTCCTGTTATGTTAAGAGAGCTGGGACACTTTCTTATTTACCTTAAGGCAAACACAGAGTCCAGTCTAAGCATTAAAAATCCACATCTCCAGGTCCAGCTAACAATGATGTTGCTTTGGACTTTTGAGCTGCAAGATGTTTATCTGGACACCAACTGAGCACCTGGAGCTTGACATTTCTTTTGACAAAGACTTTACTGATTCACAAATGAAGCACCTTGAGAACTTTTAATAAAATACAGTAAATGAAAACAAATAATGAAATAGACAGGAAACGATCTTTAAAAACTTGATAATGAAAAAAGTGACATTTAGATAGAAACAGTAGTTTAATCCAAAATTAACTGATATAGTGCACACAAAAACCTAACCTTGTAAGAAGGTTAACAGTCAACTATTGTACATAACAAATGAATCATTTTAGCAAATACTTTTCTAATGTAATATAGTTAACATTGCATCCTTTAAAAAACATGTTGAGTTGTGTTACGTTTACAGCAAGTACACCAGTACTGTACATGTTTGAGAAAAATGTTTACATTTAATGTCTTCTCACTTGAAATAAGCTGGCATCCTTTGCGTGTGAATGCTGGAACGATTACATTGACACACCACACTCTTGCAGCAGGTCCCTCACTGTGAAACCACGATCACCCATCACCTGATCTCCAGCACGCAGATAGTCCAGAAACCCAGAGTTCTGTGTTATATACCTGTCACTGCATTTACCACCATAAGCATCTGAAATAAACATGATTATTCCAGAGGGAGAAACAGCCAATAAATATTTCACAGTGTTATTTGCATGTATGATTCACTTCTGGAGTCCAAGTTTTTAGCTTTCTGCAAAACATGTTGCTTTAATTGTTTCACGGGGCAACCATAGAATAAGGTTGTTGGTTTGTTCTGACATTATGTCAATCCACATTCCAACAGTCATGCTGCATGTGACTGGTGGTGTTGAGCAGCTCCACACTCTCATCAAGCCCATCTGAAAGTAAAAGTACATTATACAAACATTAGGGTTCATTTATGAACACACACACACACACACCTATATTATATATATATATATATATATATATATCACACCTATATATATATATATATATATATATATATATATATATATATATATATATATATATAAATAAACACACACACACACCTATATTATATATATATATAAATAAACGCACACACAGCATACATATATAGGTGCGTGTGTTTATTTGCCAGTTATGAACGAAAATATTAGTATCATTTAATCACTGACTACATAAAATCATAACACTAAAAGCTGTCTCTTAAATCATACCTGGTGTTCTCGATCCTCTGGAGGATACAGAGTCTTTTTTCAGGTGGTTTCTCGTAGCCCAGCCACAAAGAAGGATGCAGGTTTTTGTTTTCGGAGCATGTTCAACACACACTAGTTGCAGCCACAAATTCAGCTTCGTCTGATTATTCGTACAGCCACGAACAGCGCAACAGGTACCCGAGCTCCGCAAGGACATCTTCGTGACAATATTAGCTCGAAATAACAGAAAACAGAACTTCAACGACGCGCACAGATTAGCAAGTAAACAACGAGGAGCCAATGCAGAAATTCTACTTCCGGGGTCAAACGGAAGTAAGACACATTATCGCTTCTACAGTGACACCCCCAAGAATAAGGTGGATAGGGAAAGATATGAACTAGGGCTGTGCGATATGACGATATATATCGTGGGGACGATAGAAACGTGTCTATCGTGCTACTTTCCTTCTATCGTCTCTATCGTGATAAATAAGAATAAAAAAATAACTGTCGCAAAGAAGCTTCATATGGGGTTTTGCGAGATGACGGCGCTGCTTTATGTTTGACGCACGCGCGGGTTTGCGACACATGCTTTACGTTGTTAAACTCGAGAGCAACAGAGCCGCAGGCGCATGAAGCCGGTGTCTCAACAAGGAGAAAACAGCTGCACAGGCAGCCCAAGAAGAATAACTTTTACCAAAAAGAGGGGGAAGCTCACCTTGTTAGCTTCCATTATTTCGCTCCGCTGAAACTCGGAGACAAAATGGGTCCAGAGGACACGAACCCAGAGTCCAACCGAGTCCGAACTCGGGTCCAGTTAACCAATACAAAACAGACCAGAGACACAACAGAACCGCAATCAAACGCAACGTTTTCTCTTTTCTGTTTCTTGCTTTGTTTACTCAAACTTCAGAGCGGATTTCTTCTTCGTGAGTTTCATTAGCAGCTGTTGTTTTACCGCCACCTGCAGGAAAAATTTGGACCAAAGTAGAAAAGGAGTTGTTTGTTTGTTTGTTAGTTTATTCAGGGGTGCAACTACATATTTTTGAGGTGGATGCGAAAACATCAACGGCGCCACCCCCCCCGCGCGCGAGCGCGCACCCCGCGCGCTCCCTTTACCTGCCGCCTCATACAGCTTTCCTCCCTTAGTCATGCACTTAGAAAATACAGTAGCAATATTACAGATTATTTTATGTTACATATCATATCAGGTGATAATTTCAATGATAAACAAATAAGAAGTTTAATAAAGTAAAAATGTATAACAGTAGTGGTAATCAGTGCTCAATATTTTATGTAGTGAAAATATGAAATCTTAACAGCCTGGAGTCCATGTCAGTTTTAACATTTATGACATTTAAACTGTTACTTTCCGTGAAAGAAGACAATGAAAGATGGTCATCAGAAATTCAAACCATCATGGTATACAGTATAGGTTTTTGTTGCCTCCCTAATGTAATTATTCCTACCTGATGTCATCACTTGTCTCCTCTATCACTGACCTCGTGTCTGTCTCCTTCACCCTTTGTCTGTGGCATTCTGCACTGTCATATGGTCAAAAAAGCATTATATATTAGTTGTAAAAATTACAGATCTTAATACAGTTTTTAAAAATAATGTTTACATGTTATTGCTTGGGATTAAGTAGCTGTTCCCTCACTTCCACCTGCATTAGACCAACCTGTTGCCTTCCCCAGTCTGTCCTGATTCCTCTGTCATCTTCTCTTCCTTCTCTCCATCCTCACAGCTGAATGACATTAATTTTGTGTTAAGTAGGTTTAAAAATAC
Source organism: Garcialebias charrua (assembly GCA_038048925.1). Lineage (NCBI taxonomy): Eukaryota > Metazoa > Chordata > Actinopteri > Cyprinodontiformes > Rivulidae > Garcialebias > Garcialebias charrua. Next base: position 27,852 of record JBBPBX010039238.1, read on the forward strand.
AGCAGTCAAACCACAATAGAAATGAAACTTTAATTTAAATCATCTCCTTGTTGGATAACAGTTACTGACTGGACATTTCATCTAATCTGACTTACCAGATACATCACAACACACACCACTGTAGTGATATTAAATAAGACATTTAAACTCAAGTGTCCCTCTGCCAAAAAGGTTGGTAACATGGGTCACCAACCTTTTTGAGTCTCAGGGATGACACTGAGGACTAATTTGTCTGATACACACATAAACTTGTACAACTCATCTTTAATTAAAGAATCAATAATAATAAATGTACATATGAGTGTATAAATTGCAGCACTGCATTGGAACATAGCTGGGAACTGCCACCACAACAGTTTAGCTTGTGTTAATGTTTCCTGAGTTTTATTTAGGTCATTCTTACACTTAGTGTGTGGATGTGTGGGACATGTATAAAATATTCATAAAAATATTAAACAAATCACGTCTTTAGGGGAGGCTACATTTATTTAACAGCCAAATATGGGACGATTCCTATTAGGCTAGCTTTAGCTAACCTGAATATTTTACAACCCTCCTGTCCTGCTCATACACTGACAGTACTTACCTAATATCTTTTAACCACATTGAAAGGCTTTTTTTTCATCCTTCCAACAACTTCCTTTTCCTGTTTTGCGCCCTGGATAGTTTTTCTGCCGCTCCAAAGTCAAGTGCACGAGTGAAAAAATAAATAAATAAATAAATAACGTGCCTGTGTGCGTTCTCTAGGGGTGCGTGTTCACAGCACCTGTGTGTGAAGGGAGAGCAGAGAGATAGGAGGAGGGAGGTGAGGGAGCAGGGGGGGGGGCGCCTAAGCAGTGCTGTTTCCCTGTTATTGATCATTTCATGCAGTTAAAGAAGATGCCTGCTAGAAAAACATTTTTTCTAGAGACGGTTTTGGCGCCCCCTGTAGGGCAGCGCCCGTATGCCTTGCATAACCTGCATAGTGGCGATTTGCGACCCTGAGTTTATTCATTTTATAATATGAAATACAACAATTAACGTATTCATAATAGAAAAAAAAAAAATGAAAGGTAGCAGATGAAGAATAAATCTTATTAAATCTGCTCCTTATTCATCTAATAACAGTTCAAACAATATTTTCTATAATAACAAAATAAGTAAATAACTCAGTCAATTTTCAATTCACATATATCACACATTAAATTAGATTCATTTTTTTTTTTTAGCAATTCATTTTTTACCAGTTTCTTAAATACAAGGAATGATTTGGCTTCCTTAACATTTGTCATTTGTCATTAAGTCATTCCATAATCGTACTCCTTGAATTAAGGTAGATCTTAGGTAGATCTAGTTTCTACTTTGGTCCAAATTTCCTTGTTCTTTTTGTTCACATTCTTATAATTGTAACTATCTGTAGTAAAATAATAAAATAAAAAAACTTTGGTCCAAATTTTTCCTGTACACACACACACACACACGTGTTGTATATATCTGTAGTAAAATAATAAAATAAAAAAAACTTTGGTCCAAATTTTTCCTGTACACACACACACACACATCGTGTTGTATATATCGTGATATATATCGTTATCGTGATATAAAAAAGTCCATATCGTGATGTATGATTTTTTCCATATCGCCCAGCCCTATATGAGACAGTGCTTTAAAGCCTTTCTACGTGATATGGCAAGCAAAATACGGTAAACTCTATTCCTTGACAGATATTGAATCCATGGGAGACTCTTTTTAGAGCTGCTGGCCCAGTTTAACCCAGTCAGAACCGGGTCATAATTTCATTATAATCCCATCTCTGAGTAGATCAAAGAACCCAGGGCCAGTCTACATAAATATCTAACACAACAACAAAATTCAATGTGGTTTCATATCCCTGCCTCCATTTTTAAGCAGCTGGGAGGAATTGAATTATTTGCAAAGTGTGACTTTGAAGTAACTAAGATTCCAGATAAGTTATCAAACTTCTACAAACAAGTTCTTCAGTTCTGGAAAATGACATTTCAACAGAATTTCTCACCTCACTCTGTGGAATAATAGAGCAATCACAGCAGGTAGAAAGTCAATATTTAGGAAAGAATGGTATGTATCGTATATATATATATATATCAAAGTCAAAGTCAACTTTATTATCAAAACTGCA
>JBBPBX010039239.1:14663-25676 GCA_038048925.1 Garcialebias charrua
TATATATATGTATGTGTATGTGTGTGTGTATATACAGTATATAGTATATGCATATAATACATATGTATATAACATATACACACAATGTGTGTAGATCGGAAGCTCTTTGAAGTTTTGAAAGAAAGTCGCATGAAATTTTATTTTATTTTAACAGAAAAGGCAAGCTTTTGAATTTCTATTAAAAAAATTATTTTATTTTATGTTATACAGGGAGTGAAACACGTTGATTAGATGTAGCTCCTTCATTTGTCCATCTTCCAGCTTTGCAGTGGGATCTTTCTCTCAAATCCACCAGAAATTCTTTGAAATATTCTTAGGACATGAATAAGTGATGGAAAATATTTATATTTTAAGTCCAAATTTTATAAAAAGTGTTTTGTTTTTTCAAGTTGAAAAAGTCACAATTACCAGTGTTTCCCAATAGTTTACTTGACTTGGCAGGGCGCTCATATCTTCCGTGGCTTTTGTCGACATGGGGGTGGGGTGGGTTGCGATGGAGACACGACTGTTGCACACTGTTTGTACCGACAGTTTTAACGATTGCACACTTACAATTATATAATTGTATATACAATAATTAAAACTGTAAAACTGTTTTAATTATTGCACGGCCCAATGTGAGGGAAAGGGAGCGTAATGTCTGTGGCTTTTTAGCTAGCGGGTCTGTATTGTGCGCAGCTAGCATAGTGCAAGTCAAAGCTGGCTGTTGTTGACGGGGGGCGGAGTTTGGTTGGCGGGGTGCTTGGTTCTGTTGACAGGGTGGGGCACCCTGCTTGTATAATCTCTTGTATAATCTTCAGTCACGTCTGCAAAAACTTAGACTGGTCCTAAATGCAGACAAAAGCAAGATCATGGTTTTATCCAACAGAAAGCAGCAACCAGAGAACTCACTTCAAATTGAAACCCAAGAGGGAAAACAAATAGAAATGGTCTCAACCTACAAATATTTAGGTTTCAACATTGACAATGAACTGTCATTTAAAACCCACATCTCCAAAATGGCCACTAAACTCAAACTGAAGCTAGGCTTCTACTTCAGAAACAAATCTTGCTTCTCATGCAAAGCCAGGAGAACATTAGTAGCTGCAACATTCATGTCGATATTAGATTATGGTGACGTGCTGTACATGAGTGCTGCATCAAAATACCTACAGTTCTAAGACTCCATTTATCACGGTGCCCTTCGGTTCATTACTGACTCCAGTTATCGCACTCATCACTGTGAGCTTTACGTCAAATCTGGCTGGTCATCTCTCAGTGCTTGCAGATACATTCACTGGATATCCTTCATCAACAAGGCCCTCCTAAACCTAGTCCCGTCATACCTCACCTCCTTAATACAAACATCACACAGTCATTACTCCCTGCGCTCTAACGATTTAGTCCTCCTGTCAGTTCCTCCTGTCAGAACTGAACCAGGAAAAAGAGCGTTCAGCTACGCTGTCCCCTCAGCCTGGAACAACTTACAGACAGATCTGAAACCATCCTTCATGTCAACTGTATTAGATAATGTCATCAAGAAACTTGACCATTGCAGATGTTTCTAACCATTACTTATCCAATATACATGTCATTGTTGATTTTTAACTCTATCTACTCAACCGATGTCTGTCTGCTTGGTATATATATAATGTCTATAGAAGTCTGTCTTATCCTGATGGTTTTGAACTGTCAACATCTATTTATTGTAATTGTAGTTTTCTTTTTTGATAAATGCAAATCTTATTGTCAATTACCATGGGACGTGTGCTGCTGACCACTTGACCAGGTCACCCTTGTAAAAGAGATCTCGATCTCAATGGGCTCTACCTGGTAAAATAAAGGTGATTGATTGATTGATTGGTTGATTGATTGATTGATTGATTGATTGATAATGGTAGGGGAAACAGTGATTACATATCAAACCAAATGGAAGTTGTTTTTTAATCTCCTCTCATTTTGCTTAACAACAAGCACACTTGACCAACAGTGATGCCCAAAAATAATTGAAGTTTTCAGTAATTTTTGATTTTATGGTGGAATAATCAACAGAGGTCGTCAAATGAGGCTGATCAAACTCTTGTTGAGGAACGTGCAACCTGGACAAGACGTCATGTTTCTTGAGTTAACGTTTTGATTGAAATAAGCCTTTTGTTTTCAGTTTAAGCCACCCAGTCTGACATCCCTGAAGGTCTTGACTGTCTGGGCCATTGTTGTATAATAGTTTGTCGACGGGCGTAGAATGTGCCGTATGCTGTTCTCTTATTATGTTTTGTTGCATAAGACGCAAGTATAAACAATTTGTTTACAGGAAAGAGACAACTTGCTGACTTCTTCCATTGAAGCAAAGGCTCAGGAACAACCTCAGCAGTAAGTTGTACTTCTCACAAACCTCTTTACATCTTTCACTGTCGCCCAAGACCAAACTGTGTGCAAGCCTGTGCGTATTTTTAGCAAAATATCTTATGAACCACTGATCAGCCTCCAGTGAAATTCAGAATGGCGTCCCTGGACGTGCGTCTGCAACTCTTACCGTTCAGAGACGAACCAGTTCAAGTTGGGGTCACATCTGAGAAAACACAAAAGTGGCTCCAGATCAGACAGACTTACAGATACTGAGCTAAAATTTGCTGTGGTGGTAGCTGAGAGTCTTCCACAGCACATACTTTGAGCACTAACACATTATGTGAGATCTCGCCCTGTTGTGCTTAACGTCGTCCTCAGGGTTAACCGAAACAGCTGTAGCTTCGTCTCTTCTCATCATCAGATCATCTCAGTTTAAAACTCTGGCACTAAAGGCGGCGGGCGATATGCATTCCTTCAACCTTTTTTGGGGCGACCGTGGCGTAGTGGTAATGGCAGTCGTCCCCTGATCGGAAGGTTGGAGGTTCGAATCCCGGTTCCCCACACCATGTGTTGTTGTGTCCCTGGGCAAGACACTTAACCCCGAGTTGCTCCCGGTAGGACTGGAAAGCGCCTTGCATGGCAGTCTGCCGCTACCGGTGTATGAATGTGTGTATGAATGGGTGGATGGTTGGTATTGTAAAGCACTTTGGGGCCCCTCATACGGGGCTGGAAAGCGCCATATAAATAAGCTCCATTTACCATTTACCAAGCAACGCTCGGCCCTTATTATTTGTCTAAGTTTTGACCAAGTGTGCTGGTGTGTACTGTCCATGTCATTTATGTTCATAATATTTTAACTCAGATTTTGTGCCATAAATTTAAAGTTTGGCACAATTCATTTAAAAAGTCAATGATTTTTTAAAAACCCACAAACTTCTCTTCTCCACAGACAATCTATGGAAACTGAAAGTTCTTCAGATGCAAAGGCTTCTTCCATCAAATCTAAGAGAACACCTGAAACCTCAGCTGGACCTTCTTCAGAGGGTAAACATCTTAAAATTCAATATGCTCTGTTTATATTTGAAAATGAACCGATAAATGTCAGTTTATGCTCTCACCTTCACATGTAGCTCCTTGTAAAAGCTGTTTAGGTTGTTGTCCCCATCACGGATAGAAGATGGCATGTTGGAAGTACCCTCCCTCTGTCCATCCATCTATACATCTTGTTAGTATGATGACTTGAAAAACAAGTGAGGTTTCAATTTCCATTTTGGTGTATGGCTGTATCCAGGCAAAAGAAATGTTCCTTTTGAAAATTAGGCTGCCAGGTCAAATCCAACATGGCTTCCGCCATATACCGGTATGTATGGAAAACTAAGCAACAGGCCAACGTCCATTTTCGAATGTGGCTGTATCTCAGCGTTAAAATGTTCCTGATGAAAAATTGGGTTGCCACGTCAAAATCTAACATGGCTCCTACGATGGATGGATGGATGGATGGATGGATGGATATTGTCTGTCCATCATGCAAACTGGGTAACTTGAACAATAAGCAACGTGCCGACTTTTATTTTAGTTTGTAGCTGCTTCTAGGAGTAAGAAAAGTGAACACTGGGTTGCCACACCAAAATCCAAGATGGCCACCACTGTATACATAAACCACTTCATTTGAGAAAACTGCCTTTTAGATCTTATGGGCCTTTCCCACCACTCCTCTTCAGCCCGGTTCAGCTCGGTTCAACTCGACTCGGTTTGGTACACGTGTTTCCATAGTGCCTTTCAGTACCGGTTCCAGTGAGCGGGGTTCAAATTGACGTCACGCGCCTCACCAGCTGGTGGGGGTAAGACCATGGAAACAGGTTTCACTACAGGGTGAGAATTTATTTAGAAGTTTCTGGTAAATTTAAAAGAATACAGATACTGTATTTTCCTGAATATAGGTTGCGGCTTTTTATCATTTTTGCATGCCCTGCGACCTATATTCAGGTGTGACCTATTTATGGCTTTTTATAAAATAAGCTGATTTGTAATCATTTATTAACAAAAATTAAACTGAGACACACTCTTACAATAATGTCAGCTAACAAATATATTTTTTTAGGTGTTTATCCTGCTAAAATTAAAATACCGGTACATGCAGGTCTGTTCGCTGCTACTGCATGTCTGGTGCTGCGCGTGCACGTTTTGTTTCATCAGACGTAGCAAAACAAATGTTTTAAATCCAGCTCATTTCACAATTACGTTCATTTATTAAAGAAAAGTTCAGCTCAGACACATATTTGCTATAATTTTTATCAAACAAATAATTGTTTTTAAGTGTTAATCTTCTTAAAAGCCTTGCTGTGCGCTCCTGTGGAAGAGACATTTGCAGCAGAGCTAAACACGGTCCACATTTTGACGTAGGTACGACCTATACAGTACTGTATATTGATTTTTCCAATTTTTTGGCAATAATTGGACAATGCGACCTCAGGGTATCCGCGGGGTTGTAAAATGTATTAAAAGGCAGTAAATGAAATTAACACAAATTAAGGCCATTAAAAATTATTAAAAAGTAATAAACGTCATCTGACGAGGTATTAAATTTTTTTAAACTTACACAACTGTATTTTTCTCGTTCTGTCGTCTAAAAAATTCTGTGAATTTATTTAGGATTTCTAATTTTATGTTCCAAGTAGGACCTTAGCTAAAACAATGACGTCAGTGTGCGTTTGCGCCTACAGCTGGCGGAGGCTTTTTGTCATGTCTGTAAAAAGAAACAGGAAAGAGGAGCGCGGCTCGTTTTGCCGACATTTAACAAGAAATGTACCTAAACAATTGTTTGTTAGCTTGAAATTATAGCAAAGGTGTGTCTCAGTCTAACGTTTTCTTAATAAATGTACTTTAATGGTTAAATCAGCTTTATTAAAAAAAAAAGTTTTGCTGCCTGTGTGCACCGTGTACGTGCAGCAGTGAGAAACAGGAAAGAGGAGTGCGGCTCGTTTTGCCGACATTTAACAAGGAAAGTACCTAAACAATTATTTGTTAGCTCAAAATTATAGCAAAGGTGTGTCTCAGTCTATAATTTTCTCAATAAATGCACTTTAACGGTCAAATTAGCTGCATTTCGCCGGGGCGGTGCAGCTGGCTGCTGGATTGAAGGTTCCAAGCAGAGAGCAGAAAGGTGGGGAGGGTATGGCAGGCCGATTGAGTCATTACTAGCTGGTGAAGATTCTCAGTCATCCAGGACATGGTGAATTCTAAAAAGTGCAAGAAAAAAAACAAAGTATCGTATAATAGTATAATAAATAGTATAATAAATAAAGTCCAGTTGTTTTTGTCTTGAACTTTTTTAAATTTGTCATTATAGGCACATTTTCCTATTACATGATACAACAGCCAACAGCATGCCATACAACTATTACTACAACAGGAACTGCTGTTTTTTTTTTTTCCAGTCAGAATGAATGGAAACGGTCATATCTCAGTCAAAAAATGGTTTATAAAAATGGGAAAAAAATCCATAAATATGTCACTTCGGCCTATAAGTTGCAAGGCATGTAAATTATGCAAAAAACTGCGACTTACAGGATGAAAAATATGGTAGTTATTATTTTTCTCCCTCTTTTTGAATTGTGCATGTGTTCAGTGTTATTATTTTAACTAAACTGTTCTGTTTTCAAGTTTACAGTTTTTCATTTGCCATTAGGCATGTAACGAGATCTTGTTGTACGAGATTTCGCGATATTAAACTCCCGCGATATCTCTCATTGAGAGGTAACGTTGTCTCGCGAGATGCTAATGCTAGCGCTAGCAGAGCCCCTAGCAAGTCAGCGTCACGGACAGCATGGCTTCGCCGGATGAAGTTGCTATAGAAGACGCCCCAACTACTGATGGAGGGTCCCGGTGCCGCAGACGAGACGCCTCTACATTGATGGAGGGTCCCGGCGCTGCCGACGCTGCCCCGAATGTAAAGACACGCGTGTAAACACCGGTGTGACCGGTGTTGCCAGATAGAGTCCCACCCACCCAAAGCACTCTTTACCCGCAAAAGGCAGAAGGAAAATCGCGGTGAACCGCCCAATCTGGCAACACTGGTGAGTGACGGCTGCAGATTCAGCGCTGATGCGGATATTTATGTTCAATTTTTGGAAAGTCCTGCGTGAATATCTATTTTTTTTAACAAAGTTGAACGTTCTAAGGTCTAAGGAGATTCAATCAGTAAAATGAAGACATCAGTTGGGTTTGTAATACATGTTAAAACAGAATAAAAGCCTTTTTGCGGCATAAAACCGATCTTTGAAGTTTTCTTGAACTAATGTTAAAATCTCGTCTCGTTCTCGCGAGATCTGTGATTTTCTCGTCTCGTCTCGTGAGTTTTGTGTATCGTTACACCCCTATTTGCCATTAGAGATATGTTATATGTGGGAACAATTAAACTTTTTGTCTTGGGTTAGATTTAAATAACAAGTAGGTCAGTGCTTTTATTGAGGCAAGAAGCAAATTGATGTATCCAGTAATTATTATAAAACTACATTTACTACCAAAGTTTAGGAAGGAAATGACAGTAATCTATTGCTTTACAATTAGTTGCTCTGAACTGAAGTACAACAGGTTGCCGCTACGGTTGCAGCTCAGTGTCGTGATGGTATTAAAAAATATTGTGATGATATTAAAAAGGTATTAAAAGGTATTAAATTTAACTTAAGAATTCTGTATATACCCTGGACCTATATTCAGGTGCGACCTACATTCCAGAAAATGCGGTAATTAAAATTGTAAAATTTTCAGACAGGTCAGGAACAGGAGTGAACCCAATTGTGCAGGCAAGAGTCAGACTCAAGGATTATAAAAATAAATACTTTTTAATAACAAATTAAAGAGCTGGCATGGCAGCATGAACTTACTGAAACAGGGATCAGGACAGACTGGATCAGAACAGGACAGACTGGATCAGAACAGGATATACCCAACGAGGACACCACAAAGAACAGACGGACAGGCAGGCTATAATATACACACAGACAAGACAGGACACAATCATAAACACCTGGGAACAATTAACTAGGAACACAGGGCAGGACCGGGAAACTAAATAAACTTGGGACATGGAGATTAAACTAAGAGTACAGGACTGGAGATTAAACTAAGAGCAAGTAAACATGGGGACTAAACTAGGAGTACAGGACTGGAACAGTAGAAACTTAAAACATAAATTAAGAACTGATAGACAAGGGGACAAGGGCCAGGGGAATTATCAAACCTAAAACATGAATAAATACTAAAACAGGATCTAGGGAATTAAGCTAAACATGAAACTAGGAGCAGGTAAACATGGAGATAAAACTAAGAAAACAGAACAGGACTGAACAGGGGAAACTAATAAATCTAAGAACATAGATCAGGAACTGGCTGACAGAAAATCACAAGGAGAACAGACAAAGGATGCCCACTAGATGGTGCCATCCCTATAGTACCCCCCTCAAAGACACCCCCTGGCTTCCCCAAGAACCCCCCAAAAAAATAAGGGCGGGCGAAGGGAGGAATTGCAAGGATGGCGGGTCCAAACACAAACAGACAAGGACAAACACCAAGACACAGGCTAAACGCAACAAAAATGGCTGGGCGGTCGGTGGACCGTCTATCAGGCTGAGGCAGGTCAGGCGGGCGGCCGGGAGGCCGTCCATCAGGCTGTAGCACGTCGGGCGGGCGGCCGTCCATAAGGCTGGAGCACGTCGGCCGGGAGGCCGTCCACCACGAAGAGCAGACTCAGGGGGGGCGACCCGGAGTCCATCCATCAGAGGCAGAATCTTCGTCTGAAAAAACTTTGTCTGTAGGTGTACAGATTTCGCCAACTGGTGCACAGACTTCGACGGCAGGAACTACGTCTTCCGATACAGCAAGCGGTGAGACCTCTGGCATGCGCTCAGCAGACGTCGATGAGTTGAGCGAAGAGTCGTCTGTGTCGTCGAGCGTAGAGAAGTCGTCCGACTAGGGGACGTCGGACGAGAAGTCATCGGGCGAAAACGCGTCATCAGGCGAGTCGTTCGAGACGTCAGGTGAGACGTCTTCAGGCGAGTCGTTCGAGACATCGTCAGGTGAGACGTCTTCAGGCGAGTCGTTCGAGACGTCGTCAGGTGAGACGTCTTCAGGCGAGTCGTGGTCAGGCAAGTCGTCGGGCGACAGACATCGTCAGGCGAGTCGTCGGGCGAGCAGGTGTCTTTAAGCGAGTCATCGGGCGAGCAGATGTCTTCAGGCGAGTCGTCGGGCGGGCAGACGTCTTCAGGCGAGACGTTAGACAAGCAGTCATCATCGGGCATTGAGAGATCAGACGAGGAGTCAGGCGTGGAGATGTCGGACGAGGAGTCGGCGTGGAGACGTCGGACGAGGAGTCGGAGTGGAGACGTCGGACGAGGAGTCTGCGTGGAGACGTCGGACGAGACGGGCGTGGAGACGTCGGACGAGACGGGCGTGGAGACGTTGGACGAGACGGGCGTGGAGACGTCGGACGAGACGTCATCGGGCGTGGAGACGTCGGACGAGACGTCATCGGGCGTGGAGACGTCGGACGAGACGTCATCGGGCGTGGAGACGTCAGACGAGACGTCATCGGGCGTGGAGACGTCATCGGGCGTGGAGACGTCATCGGATGTGGAGACGTCATCGGACGTGGAGACGTCATCGGGCGTTGAGACGTCATCTGGCGTTGAGACGTCATCGGGCATTGAGACCTCAAACGAAGTGTGAAGACCCTCCATTGACGTGGAGGCGCGGCGGCGTGGAGACCTTCCATCGACGTGGAAGCGTCAGCGGTGTGGAGACCCTCCATCGACGTGGAGGCGTCAGCGGTGTGGAGACCCTTCATCGATGTGGTGGAAGCAGCACCCTCTGGTGCCGCAGGCAGGGCAGCGCCCTCTGGAGCCGGAGGCAGGGCAGCACCCTCTGGAGCCGGATCAGGGAGAGACAGGTCAGACGGGTCGCCTGGAGACCATTCATCGAGCCGGGGCCGGTCAGGCAGGCGGTTAAGAGGTCTTCCAACAGGCTTTTCTGGCAGGAACAGGTCAGGTGGGGAGCTTGGAGACCATTCATCAATCCAGGGCCAGTCAGGCAGGCGGTTGAGAGGTCGTCCATCAGGCCCTTCAGACGGGAACAGGACAGGAACAAGAGTCTTAGGTAGGTCGGGGATGGCTGCTGCGAGGTCAGGGCTGGCTGCTGCGAGGTCAGGATCTTCTGTGGCAGGGTCTGGACTGAATGAGGCTGCAGGTGGATGCTGGTTGGTGGTAGTTACTGCAGTCATAAAGTCGGGCAGAGAGAAGGCTTGAGACCCACGCCTACCCCTCCTTTTGCGGCGGCGAGAAGCCTTAACTGCAACAGGTGATGAAGGCAAGGCAGCGTCCTCTGCTGGAGACAAAGGCAGAGCAGCGCCCTCTGCTGAAAGCTGACTGGTTGTGGTTGTGGCTGCTGGAAGCTGGCAGGTTGCTGTTGTGGCTGCTGGAAGCTGACAGGTTGCTGTTGTGTTGGCTGGAAGCTGACAGGTTGCTGTTGTTGCAGGCTGCTGGTTGATGGTGGCTGCAGGTTTAAAAACAGGGAAGTCCGGTTCTGGTGGAGGACTAGGACTGACGGCCTGGAGTCGGATGAGTGGCTCCAACCAACGCTTCTCCTCCGGTACTTCGTCCAAAAAGTCCTCCATACCAGGAGAGTCAATTAACCATGGGATACAAATATATTCATCCCACATGGCTGTGGTGGCCTCCCACCTTTCTAACAGATTGCAGGAAGAGCCCGAGTTCACATATCTCTGGACGGTATCACAGAGCCTAGAATAATCCTCTAAAGGGAGCCTGGACAGAGAACACTTGCCTGCTGGGCAAACAAAGAACAGACTGCACAAAGAACAGACTGACAGGCAGGCTATATATACACACAGACAAGACAGGACACAATCACAAACACCTTGGAACAATTAACTAGGAACACAGGGCAGGACCGGGAAACTAAATAAACCTGGGACATGGAGATTAAACTAAGAGTACAGGACTGGAGATTAAACTAAAGCCCGGTGCAGAGCTCCGCGCTGGACCGAGCCCCGCGCCACGCGCGCGCGCTGCGCGTGGGGGGTTCACAGCAGAGCACAGCGTGAAGCAGCGTGTGGCTCCAACAGAGCTCTGCTTTCTTCTCACGTTCTCTGAAGCAGCTGCACGCGGAGGGGGTCAGTTCAGTCCCCCTCCGCGTGCAGCTGATTGGTCAGACACCGCGCTTCGCGTAGGCGCTCGTAAAATTGGAGCTTGGCGCGCTCGCGTGAACGTTCAAAGGGCTTGTGCAGCGGCGACCTCACGGCGCTCACACAGCGGGGCGCCGCGCTCGCTCAAGCGCGGAGCTCTGTGCCGGCCTTAAGAGCAAGTAAACATGGGAACTAAACTAGGAGTACAGGACTGGAGCAGTAGAAACTTAAAACATAAATTAAGAACTGATAAACAAGGAGACCAGGGCCAGGGGAATTATCAAACCTAAAACATGAATAAATACTAAAACAGGATCTAGGGAATTAAGCTAAACATGAAACTAGGAGCAGGTAAACATGGAGATAAAACTAGGAAAACAGAACAGGACTGGAACAGGGGAAACTAATAAATCTAAGAACATAGATCAGGAACTGGCTGACAGAAAATCACAAGGAGAACAGACAAAGGATGCCCACTATATATATAT
>JBBPBX010039240.1:0-17043 GCA_038048925.1 Garcialebias charrua
GAGGCCATTGTGATTTGGATTGACTTAATCAGTTGTACAGGGATGTTAAACGCTTTCTTTCTGAAAGTTTAATTTGAATCCATCTGTGCTTCATGAGATACAGGTGGTCCCCAACTTACGAGCGAGTTCCGTTCCTATGAGTCGCCCGTAAGACGAAAATTTGTATGTCAGAACCCAAAACACGTGTCGCTCGTAAGTCCGCATTTTTGGTCCTAAGTCGGAAAATGTATGCTAGCGCTGCGCCGAACACCCGTTTTTCAACACAAACGTACATACTGGTTCATAAACATGCACAGAACTTTGTTTACAAACGGTTAGCTAACACACTTTCATCTAAAAACACATACCAGTGCTGTATTTTCTGTACAACTTTACTGTTCGTTAGTCCGCTCGTAAGTCCGGAACATCGTATGTCGATGACGTCGTAAATCGGGGACAACCTGTATTTTGCTAACTGTATACAGAAGAGTATTCCAACAGGTAATGTGAACATTTGAAGCAAATAATTTGCACAATTTGAGATGCTCATAGCATGTGTTGGAAATAACTTCCAGCTGCTATCATACCAAACCCAGCTCAGTATCTGTAACATTGGCTGTATTATAGTAGTGTGTGTTTTCTGAGTTCCGTTGGCTGTTGGATTCATCTTGACGTGGGGTGTGTCCAAAAGTTAACCTGTTGTAGATGTACATACATTGAACATTTGTTGACGTTGTCATTAAAATCCATCCTGTGGTTCATGAGGTATTTTGCTAACAGACACACACACACAGTCATGGGCAGTAACATTACCATGTCTTTTATCATCAGCAGTTGAATTGCAAGCAAATCAACAGCTGAAGAACAAATCAATGTATGTATGTATGTATATTACACTAATTCCACTTAAACTAAACAAGATGTTTAATCTCACGCAAACATGAACCCATAAAAGAACAATTAAATGGCTCACAAGTTTGTAAGCATCAGTCGTGCTTCAGGGATGTTTTTTCAAAGATATGCAAACCTTGTTAAAGCATTCCCTTCAGGAAGTGATTACTTTTAATTCCCACTAATGAGTAACATGTTGACAAACACCCCACACACACACACGAACATTTACAAGTCATTCACATGCCCATACATCTACACTGACAAGATTTTACATCTGCTGAACATGTGATAAATACACACAAATTATAAAATTTCTAATCTATTTAGAGGACGCAGTTGGTTATTTGAGAACATAAAATTTAAATACATAAAAGTAAAAAATGAGCAGAATTGTGCGGTGGGCTCACTGGTGCCCCCTGCAGAAAGAGGCAGAGATTACATCCACCTCACCAAGCTTTTTCAATGTGGTTTTATGTCAGAGCAACAATATTGAATATGCAACAAATATATGTACTGTGAAATACATCCACCTTTCTGTAGTGTATGATAGTATATTAGTAAAAAGACTTACAGATCCTAAGGCATGTTCATGTAAACACGCTCAGATTGATTTGAAGGCAGAGAGTTGGCCTCTTCTCTCTGAGCTGCTCAAGAAAATTAGTAAGCTCCATAATTTCCATAATAAAGGAGGCTTTAGTTTTTAACTTTTCACCCAAAGTAAGTCGCTGCCTTCTCTGACCGTACGTGCCAGCACCAGTGAAGCATCAAAAACTCAGCGTGAAATAACAAATTGAGCATGGGCCAGATTTGACTGGACCTGTCAAAGCTGTGTTACATCAAAATGTGTTTACTTGTGAAAAGTCGTCTAAAGTCTGTTCTGAACTAGGTGATTTTTAATGTTTCCTTAAAGACATTACAGATTAGCTCTTCATAAGATTTTCCAGCAGATGTGAGCTGATGTTGAGTTAGTGAAAATAGTGTCTGTCTTACAACCATGGTTTTGATTCTGCCTTGGCTTCAGTTTGATGTAGGTCATCTGGCCTGCATGGACGTAACAAACTCACAACATCAGACTCTGGGTCCTGTTCAACTATGATTTCATGAATGAGACTCAGGAGACTTGAAAGTGTGTGAGATAGTTTCCATCCTTGAGATATATACATAAGACACGGCTGAGCCCAAATAGCTACATCCAGTTTAGAAACATTGTTTGACCAGCATGTGATACTCTGCAGCTCTCTGGTAAGAAGATGTTCCACATTTTTATATTTATTCCATAAAATAAAAATCCTTTAATAACAAACGGTGAGATTGGATTCAGCTGGATTCACTCAGAATAAATCAGCTGTTGGATAATGTTTGCATTTCCTTCAACAATAAAGATTTTATCCCCTTTAAAATGATTACAGGTACTTGTCACATTTCAAACAAACTTCTTTTTGTTCTTCAGATATTGGATCAAACGATGTTTGCGGTAGTCAACATTTCATGAGTCGGCAATCTCAAACTGATTCAACGAGTGCTGAGTCGGTTTCTGTATATCGGGTTATTCCTGTTTGACATTTACTTTCACTTAGAGTTGCTAATGTGTAATATATAACAGTGTTAACGCAGCTGTCATTACCAGACAGCTGGCTTTGTGTACTTTGTTAACATGTCTGGGTGAAATACCCCAACTTTTCCTGAACCTCAGCTGATGTATCTGTTTTGCTTTCGGCTAGATCCTTCTTAAGGGGTCGCAAGAGCGAGCAAACTGCATGGGAGACTTGTCAAATATTTTACGCTGTACACCCTTCCTGACACAAACCAAGTCGGTATTTGCATTCAAATACGGAAGACATATCCTGAGGGCCATATCTGATTGGACGATAAAAAAATTAAAAAATGCGTATCTGGAGGGTCACATCTGAATAGACAATAGAAAAATGGGCGTATCCGGAGGGTCACATCTGATTGGACGATAGAAAAATTGGCGTATCCGGAGGGTAACATCTGATTGGACGATAAATTTTTTTAAAAATGCGTATCCGGAGGGTTACATCTGATTAGACAATAGAAAAATGGGCGTATCCGGAGGGTCACATCTTATTGGACGATAGAAAAATGGGCGTATCCGGAGGGTAACATCTGATTGGACGATAAAAAAATTTAAAAATGCGTATCCGGAGGGTTACATCTGATTAGACAATAGAAAAATGGGCGTATCCAGAGGGTAACATCTGATTGGACATTAAAAAATTAAAAAATGCGTATCTGGAGGGTTACATCTGATTAGACAATAGAAAAATGGGCGTATCCGGAGGGTCACATCTTATTGGACGATAGAAAAATGGGCGTATCCGGAGGGTAACATCTGATTAAACGATACATTTAAAAAAAAAATGCGTATCTGGAGGGCCACATCTGATTGGACGATAAGAAAAAAGGCGTATTTAGAGGGCCACATCTGATTGGACGAAATAAAAACAAGGCATTATTGGCAGATTGTGTTAACCACAGACATATTACGACTATGGTGTTAACCACTTCGACAATGGCGGCATCTACATACCTTCTCTTTTCGCCTCTCTTAACACAGAACTTCCATTTACATTTCAAAATAAGAGCAACATAAATGGGTAGTGGGGAGGGCTAAATACCTAGCCATTACATTAAAAAACAAAATCCATTTTGGTTGTTCAATAATGTGAACATAGTTACAATCAATTCATAAAGAAAGAAAGAAAGAAAAAGTAGCCAAAATAACAATGGTAAACTGGCCTTGGGACTAAGGATGCTATCTTTAACTTCACCTTTTATTGTTCAACCTTTTAAAGCAGTCACTGCAGATGAGTGATTTTCAAAGTCAAAGTCAACTTTATTGTCAGAACTGCAATATGTACAGGACATACACAGGACCGAAATTGCGTTTCTCTCAGTCCCTCGGTGCAACAGTAACCATCTAAACACTAAACACTAAAACATTTAATAAACATAAGCATAAAATAGTAAAAGTGTAACACTGTCCTGAGTTTTTTCATAATAGTATAAAAGTATGAAAATTTACACCAACACTGAAACACCAAACACCCAATGAACATAAGCATAAAATGAAATAATAAAAGTGTAATACTGTCCTGAGTTTTTGCATAGTAGTATAAAAAGTATAAAAAGTATATCTATAAAATAAACTGAAGGTTCTAGCATTGACATTTGCAAAGAGTGGCACAGCAGCATATAAGTTAATGTACACAGTATATGTATGAGGTAGTTGATGTTGGTATAGAGGCAAAGTGGCATATGCAGTGAGGCACATAAGGCACATTTGGCATCCTTAGATAAGGCTAGTCAGAGAATGCTGTATATGTATCTGCAGTAGTGTAGATAAAAGTAGTGTAAATGTAAACAGTAGTAATAAATGTAAAGCAGTAGTAATAAATGTAAACCGTATTAATAAATGTAAACAGTGAATGTAAACAGTAGTATGACTATAGGCAGTAATGTAATACAAACATTAGTGCAAATATGAGAAGTAGTGCAAACTGAATGAGTACATGACCGAGAGTTTAGTGAATAACCCGTTTGATGACACAGGGTCCAGTGTTAAAAACTTTGTGTTGAGTGGTAATGTGTGAGAAAGTTTTTTGTGTTAAGGCAGTTCAAATGGGAGGGGAGGCAGAGCAGGCAGAGTGTTTAGCATTCTGACTGCCTGATGAACAGAGCTGTCTCTCAGTCTGCTGGTTCGAGCCTGGAGACTCCTCAGTCTCCTCCCTGATGGCAGCAGTCTAAAGCGGCTGTGTAGTGGGTGTGTGGGATCACCTGCCATGCAGAGGGCTTTCCGAGTGAGGCGTTTGCTGTGTAAGTCCTGCAGTGAGGGCAAGGAGGTGCCGACGATCTTCTCAGCTGCTTTCACGATGCGCTGGAGGCTCTTGCGGCAGGATGCAGTACATGCACCAAACCACACCGTGATGCAGCTGGTCAGGACACTTTCTATGGCACCCCTGTAGAAGGTGCACATGATGGGGGTTGAAGCTCCAGCCCTTTTCAGCTTGCGGAGAAAGTAGAGGCGCTGGTGAGCCTTCTTGATTGACAGTTTCTGTAAGATTTCTGCAACTGGACCAGGTATTTATGCTTACTGGTTAACTTCCTCAGCTATCTCACATTTTAAGGGTCAATCCTACTCCATGTTTCAGCTCCTTTCATAGATCAGATCTCATAGAAGAGCACTTCTAAAGAACACATTTTGATTTTAGCTTTTGTTTTGGGCCATTATAGGACTCATGATTTGAGACCAGCCTTTTTGACAAATATGAGCAGGTTTCGCTTCAGATGCTTCATATTTCATTGTACCCAGACCAAACTCAAACTTGAGCCAACCTGTGTCAGGTGCAACCTACAATCCAAGAACAAAAGAGAATCGTCTTGTGTTTGACAGCTGTTTCTTAGAAACCTTCAGTTTAAATAAAGAGCTGATGTAACTTACATAAAGAGCCAGCAAATACAGCTAGCCAATCAGTGTTTACCCCTAGAAACATCCACTTTTGGTCTGCAGAGAACCCCTTCTCACACAAACTGGGCTTGAACCTGCTGCTTCAGGATTACAAGACTCCCGCACTGACCACTGAGTTGTATCTAATCTACCTTGTAAAACCTAAAGAAAACAAATGTGTTTTCATGGCTTGAAACAAGAACAGCTGAACTTGTTCTGGACAAAGACAGCAGAGTATTTTAGGACATAAACACAGTTTGACAGATGGTGTCCAACAAAATAGTTGACTCACTTTAAAGCTTGGAGCTGGAGGACAAACAGGATGTGTTTATTAGAGGAAGGTTTCTGTACAGGAGGAAAAGGTAACAGGTCACTTTGACCTGCTTATTGTTTTCTGCCTTTTTTTACAGTTTGCTGTTCAAATCCTACATTGTAAATAGATTAGGGGAATAATTTGTATGTGTAAACTGTAAGAGCTTTCAGCAGTACTGTACTGTAAAGCCCAAATTGCTTATTTTTGCTTAACTTCTCGCTACTTTTTCCTTATTCCAACATCCATCTTTAACTCAAATCAAAGCTTTGGCCATCAAATACATTTTTTTTACTAAAAGCATTAGCTCTGAGCCCTTCACTGCATGTTTCCACCTGTTTTCATTCTCCGCTGTTCAAAACAAAGCTGGATGAATGAGATCAAGCAAAATGGCATTTTTCCTCCTTAATTAGCTGCTGTTTTTGATTCTCTTTTCATGCGGATGCCCTTTATTTCCTAATGCTGTTTGCAGACTAACATGATCCACATCCCTGATGTGTGTGTTGCATGTTTTTTAAGATTTTTTTGATTTCCTTGTCAAATTACTATCAGAATTTGATCCTAAACACAACACTGACACAGTACTGGTGCATGTTATTAATGCTGATATTCCTTTGACCTCAGCCAGTGGACTTGTGTTTCCTATTAAATCTCAGAGTTGTATTTGATACAGTAAATCAAAAAATATTTATAACTTCAACATGATATTTGGATTACAGTAAAACGTCTGGTTTACATTTAAATCCCGTTTTTTGTTCATGGTATCAATTAATCTTATACGCCAGAGTCAGCTGAGGAGTTCCTCAAAGTCCTGTGCTTCCACAAGTATCCTTTATTCTAAGGGGCAGCACCGAGGTTCAGTGGTTAGCACTGTTGCCTCACAGAAAGATGGTCCTGGGTTCAAAACATCAAAGTTCATGCTCAATCATCCAGGTAAAATAATACAATAAAGTTAAGTCAAGTCATCTGGATGGTTTTTTTGTTGTTGTTGAGATGTTTCGTCCTTCATCCAAAGGACTTCATCAGTCCGATACGCCACAACAAACTCAATCCTCCAAGCAGCAGACTCACATAGTTGGCCAACCAATTTGCTGATGCTAAGATGGCCTCTGGGGCCAGCAGCAAACTGTTTTTTTTCCCACTATGGAGTATGCTGTTTGTGGGAATCAGTTTTGTTTTGTGGCTTCTTGGATTGAAGGAGTCCTTTGGATGAAGGACAAAACGTCTCAGTTAAATGAAACAATCCAGATGACCTGACTGAACATTGTTGGATTCATACCTGGATTATTGAGCATGAACTTTGGTGCTTTGAACCACTTTGGCATGATGTCTCAGAGGAGTTGACGAGGAACAGGGCGGGCCCCAGAGACCATCTTAACACCAGCAAAGAACTGTATTTTTTGTCTCCACTATGGAGTATGCTGTTTGTGGGAATGAGTTTTGTTTGGTGGCTTCTCAGATTGAAGAAGACCTTTGGATGAAGTTTGAAACATCTGAGCTCAAAAGAAAACGTCTAGATGACCTGACTGAACATTCAAAGGTGGGCAAATGACCGCTTGGTAGCGCTAATGCACTAATCCGCTTACAGCGGACCTAACGTTTTTGTCAGCGTAACAGCGGTTTGACTAACTTTTATAATTCATAAGCGGATTTGTGCTATTTTTATTTAAAATGCAGTACCGCTAATAACTAATTATCTATCAGTAAAAATGAAAAAACTTATTTACAGGCTCTTACGCTGGCTCTCGTAGCTGCTTGTTTTACCTTTTTCCCCCTTGGTGAGGGAGCAGAGAGGAGGGAGGGTTGGAGGGGAAGCAGAGGGGAGAACAGACGCGGATCTACCATGTAGGCAAATGATGCCGTTGCTTGGGGCCCCAAATCAGCAGGGGCCCCGGCCCCGCCCCGGCCAGTCACCTACATCACTAACATTGCTCATGCTTGTTAATGTACATTTAACATAAAAATAATTATAGTTACGATGAAAACGATCATTAAAAACGCAATACAAAAACCGGTCGATTTCTGTATCCCCCTACTAAAAATGGACTATTCCATCTTGACATCTTCCGGGTCAGAGGTGAACTCGGGTGCTAATTCTGTGGCTAGCTGGTTGTGCTCGGTGTCGTCATAAATCATGAGAGAACCCCGCTGTTTCAAGCCAAATTAACGCGGCCGGAGGATTGTATTGTGTGTTTTGTGTCAACCACTCGACGGTGAGTCGTTCGTTTTATGTATTTGGGTTCCTTTTATGAAATAGAAATGCGGTGGCGACACGCCCATGTATTTGAGATTTAAAAGTGGTCTAAGTGATTAAAAGATCATTCTCTTTTTGTTAATTTCGTGGCCGAATAGAATATATATATACGTAAAGTATTAAATAAATCCTTTGATTTTTGTAATTTCATCCTTTTAGGATCATTTTAGTTACTTTTCATTAAATCTGTTGACTGCCTATAGAAATTTGAAATTGGTTTAATTTATTTTGGGTTTCGCAAGAAAAAAAAATACTATTTGTTTTGTAGTAATATAGGACGGGGTCAGTTTACTGACTTACCTATATTTTAGATGTATAAATTGGCAGGGTTTAGACTGACACAAAAATACATCATTAATTAAACGAGTTCTCTCTTTTTCAGCTTAATACCAATAATTCTATACCTTGACCAGATGTAATTCACAGGAAACGTTATGTAGACCTGTAGAATAATTTAATAACAAATCATAAATTACAAGTTAACATATTTACACATGATTGGTTGATCATTTTTCCTATAATTAACTTCAGCATGAGTATACGCGTCCGTAACGTCATAGGAACAACAGAACACAAGTTATGGGTGTTAATAACTTATATCTCTGCTGGCACAATAAACTTAAAGTTTAGTTACTTAAAGTAAGAAAGTTTCAGTGAAGAGAAAATGGAGGAGGAAGAAAATGAAGGATGAGGAGAGGTACTATCTTGATGTATTTTAACCAGAAGCATGGCAGCTCTCCGGCCGAACTCGACTACACGTTGGTACACTTGGCAAGCATTTGACGACTTTGTTACCTCGTGAAGACGTCAGTCCCCAGTTGGTCCCACTGGCCAGTTTGTTTACCATTTTCAGCATCTCCAGACGTGCGCCTTGACTCGAACCGAAAGTAACGGCAGCTCCTGGAGTTGTTTTCAAGATAAGACGTTCCTTAAAAGAATGTCAATAAAGTGAAGCTTTTCACGGCTTGAAATAGATTTATAACAGGCATGTTATAAATCTTTTAACTGAATGACGAGTCCTTAGCGTGCGACTGGTGGTCATTCAGCTCTTTGGGGAACCTCATCAGGGCATTGAGGTCCTCAGCAAACTCCAAGGAAAACAGGAAGTCAGAGCTCTTTTAAGGCTAACTTGACCTAGAAAGACGTAGCTCTTTCTGATTCGGTCTGTTAGGCCAGGAGCCACTGAGAGGAGGCATAAGTTAGATTAAAAATGTCAGAAAGGATAAGAAAGTTAGTTTAAGACGCCAGTCTCATGATACAGCAGATTTAGAACTTTCTTAACTCATTACCAACACTGTTGTATGATTAAAACAAATGTCATCAGAGCATAACATATGGGACCTATTGATGATAATAGCTTGATTATTAAATAGGACAAAAACACATCGTTCTCCTGCAAGATATGCTTTGCAGCTAGGCATCCACCATGCTTAGTGGGAGTTTCTGCCATTTTGGACTGTTCTGTTCCATGTGCAGGAGAAGCAGATCCTTGGTTTGGGGGTACCTGCTGGGACCGCCCATTGTTCAATGGATATTTGAACCCATACTTAATAAATTTTTTAAGTTTACCTGATTTATGAAAGACATTCTCTGCAGCTGAGTAGCCACCACGCTGTGAGACAGATTCTCTCTCTGTGCGAGGTGCAGGGGGAGCAGGTCCTTGGCTTGGGGGTACCTGTTGGGACCCTTTGTTGTAAAAGTCAACTAGATGCTCATACTTTCTAAACCTTGGACGCGCACCTTTTTGAACTTCCATCTTTGTATTGATTCTTTTTTTTTGAAAAAATCAAGTAAGATGGTCCTTATTTTAATGTGTGCAGATAAATCTTTACCTTCATCTAGCTGTGAGTCAATCAAACTAACCAGCTTTCTGGTTTAAGTGTTTCACTGTGTAATAAGTATTTCTATTCATAGGTACCTTCTCTCAGGTTTTACCCCTAAATGAATTGTAAAAGTTAAATGCCCTCTTGCAGTGTTAACTTTAAATATAACTTATTTTTTAACAACAGTTACTAACTAACCCAAGCATGATTTCCGTCTTACTTACTCAAACGCTTTTCAAAAGATTTGAAATAAATGCAATATTCACACTAAAATGTTCCCAGAATGCTGCTCCATCATGCCTTAAAAAGATGTATTGCAGTTTGGCTAAACTGTTTAGCTGTATTTTGACAGTTATCAGGAGTGAAAAAGGATTTCCTTGTTATTTTAAATATTTTTTATTTAAAATAAACTGGAGTGCACAGAATAACTTTAAAAGATGTTGTTTTAAATTAAATGCAGAGTTTTTTGCATCTATTCTGTGTAAATGTTTCCTGTTCTGTTAAATTACCACAATGTGACTGTAATTACTCATTCTGGCCGCTATAGAGGTGCTGTTGACTTCCCTTTTAGCTTTTAGCCGTAGCTTCGAACTAAAATCGGTTAAACGTCAACTTCTGGGATAAGTTTTAGCCTGGATGTGACAATCGCTTAAACAAACGTTCATTTAAGAAACAAATCGATTTGTTTAAAATGTTTAGAACAAGTTCTGTGAACTTTTAGATACTAGGAAAAAAACGATCTTTTTCCTTTTTTTCTCTATCTGGGTGACGTCACTTCCGTTGACGTGTCGACGTGATGCCTTCGCGGACTTTGACGTACCGTTGGAATTTTGTACGAACGGACTCTTTAACCGGTCTAAAACACTTGTAAATATCTCAAAACACCGCGTTTAAACAGTTTCTGACGATATTTCATGCATAGAGACGAAACGAGCCCGACAATCTGTCAGAATTGTGCGAACAAAACTGAAATTTGTCGACCAGCATCGCGTTTCACGTGATCGCTTTGAACCAATCACAGCACGTAAACAGATGTTAGCGTCAGCATAACTTCACAAACTTAGACTCTTTTTCAACTCATAAAACGCTTAAAATACACCCCAAAAATTCCGTGAACATATCGTTTCACATCAGAACAGTTCTACCAAGCTGCGCCCAGTAAAAATAGCAAAATAAATGTCGCCAAGACGGACTTTTTACCGTATCTGCGTGCAGCAACACGTCAGAGCTAACAACTGGACCGGGTCAGAACCAGATCCGACAGCTTCAGACACAAGATGCTATTATTCCTGCTTAAAATGTAACGATACCACTCGACAGCAACTTTCAGATGAACTATGAAGCTCTTATAGGCAGTTTTGACACGGAGGTCAACAACAAATGAATTGCACCGTTATCTCTGACTGGATCAGCAGAACCGAACCCAGTCGAACCATGAAGAGTGACAATTATTTAACCCAACAGCTTCCAACAAACGTTTAAAAGTTGAATAAAGACAATTTCTCAGCTACAAGTGACATTAACCAGCAGTTTCCTGCAGCTTGACACACTTTTCCAGCCAAAAAACTACCGTTTTCAGAGTCTAAAAACTTGGACAAAATTATGCCAACATTCAAAGAACTTTTGCCCATGGACCAACGTCCTCACCAGTGCTTGTGGTTCCCCATGGCCACAGGGGTGTGTAGTAATATAGGAAGGGGTCAGTTTACTGACTTACCTATATTTTAGATGTATAAATTGGCAGGGTGACACAAAAATACATCAATAATTAAACGAGTTCTCTCTTTTTCAGCTTAATACCAATAATTCTATACCTTGACCAGATGTAATTCACAGGAAACGTTAAACTTATGTTGGTACAGCAGGACTGCACCATTTATTTAACATAATTATAAATTACATCACATATTTACATGATCGAGTGATCAGGTTTCCTATAATTAACTTCAGCACAGATGAAATACGCGTCAGTAATTTCATAGGAACAACAGAATAAAGTTATGGATTTTAATAACTTATATCTCTGCTGGCACGATAACTTAAAGTTTAGTTACTTAAAGTAAGAAAGTTTCAGAGTAGAGAAAATGGAGGAGGAAGAAAATGGAGGATGAGGAGAGGTATTATCTTGACGTGTTTTAACCAGAAACATGGCAGCTCTCCGGCCGATCTTGGCTACACGTTGGTACCCCTGGTAAAGCATATGACGACTTGTTACCTTGTGTTACAGGCCCAGCCTTTATCTAGAGAGGGCGGTAGAGAGCTACGAGAGGGGCGGGTAGAAGAAGAGTGTGTGTGTGTGTTAGCTTGAGAGCCTGTAGCTGTGCAGTCCGTGTGTAGTGGTTGTCCTTGCCATCAAGAGGAATAAAGTTCAGCAAGCTTTCATCTGCCTCCTCCTTGTTTTGCCGCCAGCAGAGCAGAATCTATATGGGTTTGTTACCAGCCAAACGAGCTGAAATATAACAAAAGGTAACACTTGTGAAGATGGTCAGTCTCAAGTTGGTACAAATGGCCAGTTCGTTTACCATTCTCAGCGTCTCCAGACGTCTGCCTTGACTCGAACCGAAAGTAACGGCAGTTCCCGGTTTGGCTTTTCAAGATAAGAGCTTCCTTTGAAGGAATCTCACTAAAAGAGATCTTTTTCAGTTGTTGAAGATGACTTATAACTTGGCATGTTATAATAAGTCTTTAACTGAATGACGTGTCATTAGCGTGTTGACCAGACGATCATCAGTTCTTTGGAGAAGACCATGGTTTGAGGCTTACTCCAGCAGACTCTGTCAGTTCCAGCAAAAGCTTAGAACTTTAAGAAAGGATCTGAGATGAGACTTGTTCTTCCCCCATTGGTCCAAACGAACCAGTGGATGAAGGTCACTCAGATAGGAGAGGATCAGTTTTTTAGAACAGAGAAGAAGTTGTTTAGAATGAAGAGAGAGAACAGATTAGACTGGAGCCAGCTTCATAAAACAACTGATTAAAACTGTGTTCTAACTTCTAACAAAACTGATCGAGTTCAGTCTGACATATTAATTCACTTTCACCGTTTGATTCATCATATGAAGAAGTGATCATTATTTTGAAATAACATTGGATTCAATAATGCTTATACAAGTAACACAAGGTTATTCATTAACACAAAAATAGAGGAATAAGAGAGTCTCTTATGACTTATTGTGTTTTGATTCAAAATAATGTAATAAAATAGTGTCCACTTGTCTCCTTGAGAAGTGTACCATTCAGAATTTCAGAGAGATGTGAAAAGGTGTAAACCCAGGTCAGAGATGAGGGGTCTATTTCACTGCAGGGGTGATGTTAGTTCATGCTCATGATCTCCCGTCCGTAGGACACAAAGGAGATTAAGCCACGCTGACGGCATTGAAACAAATTGCCTATTGGCCTGGTATGAAAAAGGATGTCAAAGACTACATTGAAGGGTGCCTGGTCTGCGGCCAATTTCAGCCAACCAGACCACTCCACAGAGCACCACTGCAAAGCAGAGGCATTTCATTTCCATGGTCTGACATCCAGTTTGACTGGGTGGGACCACTCACTAAGAGCTCTAGAGGAAATAAATATTTTCTCACGGTAACCTGTGCATTTACCAAATGGGTAGAATGCCTACCAGCTCCTAACGACACAGCACAAACAACTGCTATTTTGCTAATGAATCATGTATTCTCCAGGTTTGGACTTCCCCTTAGGGTGAACTCAGACCAAGGTACACATTTCACAGGTGAAGTGATGAAAGAACTGTGGAAGACACTTGGCGTCAAAGCTGATTTCCATATTGGCTACCACCCACAATCTTCAGGACAAGTAGAGAGAGCAAACAGAACGGTGGTGAGTATTTTGAAGAAATACGTAGACGCAAACCACAAGGACTGGGATATGAAACTCCCTCTGGTCCTCATGGCCATTAGGGCCACTCCACACACATCAACTGGCATCTCTCCCTTCGAGATGATGACAGGTCGACAAATGACTCTCCCTCTACACCTGTTATACCAACCAGGCGACGCCACCATGGCAACAGCCTACACCACACAACAATACATGAAAGACTTGAATGTACACCTCCGAAACACCTTTGCTTTTGCCCAGCAAAACCTGGAAAGATCTGCTGAGGGACGCAAGGCGTACTATGACCAGAAGGCTTCTCACGATGAACTCCAAGTGGGAGACAGAGTCTGGTACTATACGTTCGCCCCTGCAACCGTGAAAGGAGAGTCCGGGACCGGTTCTCTCACCCGCAAACTAATGCCCAGGTGGACGGGACCTCATTTGATAACAGACAAAGTGTCCTCAATTGTCTACGGAATCAAAATCAGCAAAGGTCGCAAACGGCCAATTGTTAAGTGGGTACATCGAAATCAGATCAAACCTTTTGAGGCGTTCAATGACTCCGCAAACGACGAAGATCTCGCAAACTCACCGGCTTTATAGGATAATAAGGTCATCCAAACGCAAGATAGTAAATAAACTAAACAGTTTAAACTATATTAGTTGCGAAAATTAAACCGTTCCAACTAGAACTTAGAAACGCTAAGTAAAACCCACAACAAAAACTAACCTTAACAACCGTTTAAATCTGCAGGATTTAATTGACATCGGTTATAAAGCTAAGAACTGTTTTTGTTGTGTGTGACACGTTGGAATCTGACGACCAGAGTGAGTTTGATGTAGTGAAACGTTGTTTTCTAGTTGCTTCAGTTGCTACTTTTGTTGTTATTGAAGTTGTTATTGTTTTCTGAACACTCCCAGCCAAAAGAGGTTTTGATTAATGTTAGTTGAAGACTTAAATGGATTTAACTATGCCAACATGCTGTTCATTTTGTTAAAAATCTCAATCTTTGAAGAGTCATTGTAGATTAATACTACTTAAGGTACTATAATCTACACTGATCTCCCAATCATTTAAGTAGAACCGATTCGATCGTTTCTATTCTAGATCTATTCATTTTTGATGAGTCTCGCCATAGACTTCAAAATTTATAGGAATACCAAATCCTACGTCGCTCGTCTAAAAGACAACAGACATTTAGACCAAACTATATTTCATTTTTCTATTTTAGTTTAACCTAAACTAAGTAATGAATGGAGGAATAGTTTGAAAGAAGAGGCCTTCGTTACAGAAGCCCTCCAAAATTCTATAGGTATAGATCCCTATATCTGATTTTTACAGCATTGATCCACCCCTTAATTGGTAATTGTAGCTGATCTAATCCATGATAGCTTACATACCAGGTGCATATAGGTAGGGCCTAATGTAAAATCCCAGTCATAAGCCCACCTAAAACCACATAATTGCATGACACATTGAACCAGGGTGGCACCGACTGGAAGCCATCCAGCCCGCAACCTTCGATGTGGGGACCTGCTACTCCAACGTTGGTCTTCAACCTTCATCCAAAGGTCGCCTCCTCTGCGTCAATCGAGGGATCCCCTCTACATGCTGATTAAAAAACCATTTGTTGCTGATGAAATCAATAACCCCAATCGTTGTGGAATTACCGCTGTGGATTATAAGACTTTGTTTCCAAGGGATCACAGACTCAGTTTTCCAAGGGTTAAC
Source organism: Garcialebias charrua (assembly GCA_038048925.1). Taxonomy (NCBI): domain Eukaryota; kingdom Metazoa; phylum Chordata; class Actinopteri; order Cyprinodontiformes; family Rivulidae; genus Garcialebias; species Garcialebias charrua. Next base: position 15,298 of record JBBPBX010039240.1, read on the forward strand.
AGACTATGTTTTCCAAAGGATTGAAAGCTTACCGCAATGGGATTACCTACGAACAGTATGGAATTTCCAAAAACATTATGGGAGTATAATTTTGATTTTTTTTCTCTCCACTTGCTGGATTACATAGAGGTCAGAGACATTCGGTGGTATCCTTTCGTGTTGGAACTCATCTCCAAGGACAGGCGATTACTTCCAAAAGGGGGGACTGTAGTGATACAGCACTCTCATGTCCGTTACTGGATTTAAACCTCTTCACATCTCTCTGAAACTCTGAGTGTTACACTTTTCTTGAAGCTCTCAAGGGGACAAGAGGACACTATTTTGTCACAATTGTTCTGAATTAAGAAACACAAATCAATCAGAAAGACTTTCTTTTAATTTGTGTTAATTCAGAATTGATCAACAGTATATTTTTGTCATTTAATGATGATCTGTTACTTGCATGAGTTTGACCCTTCTGCTAATTTATTATGCAGTACAAGTGTGCTTTGAATCTAAGGTACAAGTCAGGTTACTTCCCGTTTTGGCTTTGGTGTGGAAAGGGAGAACTAACTGAACTTGGTTCTTCTCTGGAATCTGGTGAAACGTTGTGGTCATTTGTCAATTAGACCTACGTTTCTCAGCCAGAGTTACAGCACAGCTCAGCTGTAACTCACTCATCTGTTCTGAAAGAATTTGTTTTCTGAAAGTTTTATTTTGAAACCCAGTCAGGACGTTGGCCTGGTTCCTGCCGGGAAAGGCGCACTTCTGCTCATTGAATCAGTTATACACGCGCAGAAGTTTCAACTGGACGTCAACTGGACAACACAGTCCGTTAAGTGTCCACAAAACTTCTCAGCTCTTATCTCCAGTGACGTATCGTCACCAGGTAAAGAGTCGTTGATTGTATGCTGAACGTGTGGGAAGTCCAGCCGGACTCGTTTGGGAAAAGTGTCACCCTGTTGCATTTCAAAATAATTAACTTCTGTTAAACTTATCTTTCACTCTATTTCTTCCTCCTTATTCTTAATTCTCCTAAGCCAGTAAACTTTTAAGTAAGTGTGCCAACAGGAAGTTAGACTCTAACTGTCTGTTTGTTTCAATATGAATTCTTGCCTACAGTACTGTAGTTATTAAATCAGAGCTAATATCGATACAAATGTTTAATGTACTTTTATGATTGTCTCAATAAAAGGTTCATCTTTTGGTGGATCAACATAAGTTGACGTCTCTCGTGAAATTACATTTTGTCTAGTCACATTAAAGCAATTTAATCCGGAAAAAGAGTGAACTCGTGAAGAAAGTTTGTGTAGATAATATCTGCTCAAATCTTTCATATATATATATATATATATATATATATATATATATATATATATATACAGGTAGTCCCCGAATTACGAGCGCTCTGATCTGCGAGGTTCCAGACTTACGAGCTGCGAATTTTTGGAAAAAACGAAAAAAATACTGAGTTTTCATGTGTTTTTTCACTACAGTTAGCTAGTTAAGCATATAAACACACGTTTCCGATCATTTTTATGCACTCAAAAGTAGTTTTTAGATGAAAATAGAGTGTTTTTAGGTGCGCTAGCGAAAACCGTTCCAATTTACGAGCGGATTTCCGGATTTACGAGAGAAATGGCGGCCGTTCCAAATTACGAGATTTCCGGTTTACGAGCGCCTCGTTGTAACGGATCTCGCTCGTAAATCGGGGACTACCTGTATATATATATATATATATATTATATATATATATATATATATATA
>JBBPBX010039240.1:18214-29986 GCA_038048925.1 Garcialebias charrua
CCATCCTGACACTGAACAGCATACACAATATTACTCTGTTTGTGCCGGGGGACTGGATCTTTGGGATGAAACAGTCTTTGCCGTAATGTATTTTGGGGTTTAAAAGCCACTGGGACGTTGTGTTTAGAAAATAAACGTCTCAATGTCTCTGAAACTCCCGCAACATACGGAATGACGACTGGTCTGGGTTCCTTCTTTTTACCTGATGGCTGGTTAGAGTCCTGTTTGGGTTTCTTCTCTAACGATCCATCGTCAGGCTTATGGTCCTCCTTGATCATGAGAGCAGCTGGTTTCGGCTGTCATCAGCCAACTGGTTGATCCACTGTGAGAGGGTGCTATTTATAAGACTGAGCTGAATACAGCTTCTCAGACTGAGGAAGTCTTTCGGACGAAAGACGAAACGTTTCTACAGTTTTTTTTGCTTTGTTTTGTTTTGTTAGGTAAGGGGGGTAAGCCACTTTAAATACAGAGGCAAGGCACTCTCCGTCCCTGTTTCCGGCCACCCGGGCAGCCCTATCAAAGCACTTCAAAAGTCAGCCCCATGTTTAGTCTACCCAGACTACAACAAAGAGTTTTACTTGGAAGTGGGCTTCTCAGCTCATTGCATAAGTGCAGGTCTGTACCAAATACACGACGGAGACAAGCGTGTTTTGGCCTACGCCTGCAAGACGATGGCAGGCCCCGAGCTGAGATTCTCAGACTGTGAGAAAGCTCTACCGACCACAGTGTGGGCAGTAAAACATTTCTCCAGCTACAATAGTGGACAGAAAATCATTGTTGAAACACAACACCAGCCAGTGACTTTTCTAAATAGCGAATGCATCAGAGATGGAGTGGTAACAAAATCACGTGTTGCAACATGGCTCATGGTGCTTCAAAGTTTTAACCTAGACATCCGTTATGGTCAGAACAAGAAGTCACACCTGGGGACTGACTTGGCAATCTGCCAAAAGTGTACACAAGATGTATCAGCCACCCAGTCGTTGGTTGAAGTAAAACCCCCAGTAACTGTCGACCCGAATCACCACTTCTTTGATGACAATTGCTGCAAAGATATGACAACATTGTACGTGGATAGATCTTCATTCCTCCGCGACAAAATCTGCAGAGCAGGTGTTGGAGGGGTCCTCCTCCAGGACCAAGTACAGATTACTTTCAGCTACAAATTAGGCTCTCAGACTTCTCAGTACGCTGAGATTGCAGGAATCCTAATAGCTCTCCAGATGGTAGTAGAACGCTCCATCAAGACGCTAGTCATCTGCACTGACTCTAACTATGCCCGTTTAAGTTTCGCATGTCATCTCGCTGTGTGGAAACAGAACGGTTTTCTCACAAGCGACAGAAAAGTGGTCAAACACAAAGAGCTTTTCATGGCGTGTGATCACTTGGTGACATCACATGACTTGCAGATATACTGGAAGAAAGTTCCAGGTCATTCCAAAGTCCCAGGCGATGACAAGCACTACAATGACATTGCAGATTCCTTAGCCAAAGAAGGAGCCAACGAAGGTCCTCTATGGTCCTTCGACCCCTCCTGGTTAATCAAGACTCTGTCAACACAACCTACAGTCAAGGTTATGGCAGTCACACGTGCTCAGGCCGCAACCAGTCTTGCTGACAACGCAGTCTCTGTACGACCTGCACTGACTGACCCAGACATCATCCAGCTACAGAAGTCGGATCCTGCTATCAACTCCATGATACTATACCTGACTGACCCAGAGAAAAATACTCTATCCAAAGATGACCTGGATTCCGATCCAGACCTTAAAGTCCTCTATCAGCTGCGCAAACAGCTAAAACTAATCAAAGGCATCCTAACTTTCGCTCATGGACCAACGTCCTCACCTGTGTTCGTGGTTCCCCATGACCAAAGGGGGGTGATGTTAGTTCATGCCCATGATCTCCCGTCCGCAGGACACAAAGGAGATAAAGCCACGCTGACGGCATTAAAACAAATTGCCTATTGGCCTGGAATGAAAAAGGATGTAAAACACTACATTGAAGGGTGCGTGGTCTGTGGCCAGTTTCAGCCAACCAGACCACTTCACAGAGCACCACTGCAAAGCAGAGGCATTGCATTCCCATGGTCTGACCTCCAGATCGACTGGGTTGGACCACTCACTAAGAGCTCTAGAGGAAATAAATATTTTCTCACGGTAACCTGTGCATTCACCAAATGGGTAGAATGCCTACCAGCTCCTAACGACACAGCACAAACCACTGCTATGTTGTTAATGAATCATATATTCTCAAGGTTTGGACTTCCCCTTAGGGTGAACTCAGACCAAGGTACACACTTCACAGGTGAAGTGATGAAAGAACTGTGGAAGACGCTAGGCGTCAAGGCCAACTTTCATGTCGGCTACCACCCACAGGCTTCAGGCCAAGTAGAGAGAGCAAACAGAACTGTGGTGAGTATTTTGAAGAAATACGTGGCTGCAAATCACAAGGACTGGGATGTGAAACTCCCTCTGGTCCTCATGGCCATAAGAGCCACTCCACACACATCAACTGGCATCTCTCCCTTCGAGATGATGACCGGTCGACAAATGACTCTCCCTCTACACCTGTTGTACCAACCAGGCGACGCCGCCATGGCGACAGCCTACACCACACAACAATACATGAAAGATTTGAATGTACACCTCAGAAACACTTTTGCTTTTGCCCAGAAAAACCTGGAAAGATCCGCTGAAGGACGCAAGGCGTACTATGACCAGAAGGCCTCTCACAATGAACTCCAAGTGGGAGACAGAGTCTGGTACTATACGTTCGCCCCCGCAACCGGGAAAGGAGGGTCCGAGACCGGAACTCTCGCCCGCAAACTAATGCCCAGGTGGACTGGACCTTATCTGATAACAGACAAAGTGTCCTCAGTCGTCTACGAAATCAAAATCAGCAAAGGCCGCAAAGAGCCAATTGCTAAATGGGTACATCGAAATCAGATCAAACCTTACAAGGCGTTCAATGACTCCACAAAAGACAAAGATCTCACAAACTCACCGACTTCATGGGATAATAAGGTCGTCCAAACACAAGTTAGTAAATAAACTAATCAGGTTTAAACTACCGTATTTTCCACCCTATAAGTCGCATTGTCCAACTTGAACTTAGAAACGCTAAGTCTAAAACCCACAACAAAAACTACCCTTAACAACCGTTTAAATCTACGAGATTTAAGTTGACCTTGGTTATAAAGTTGAGACCTGTTTTTCTTGTGTGTTGCATTTTGGAATCTGACGACAACAGTGAGTTGAAGCAGTGAAACGTTATTGCCTTGTTGTTTAGTCATTACTTTTGTCAATATTTCGAGATATTGTTTTGGTTCTGAACACTCCCTGCCAAAATAGGTTTTGTACTAACATTGGGTAATGCATAATATGGATTTAACTATGCCAACATGCAGTTCATTTAGTTAAATCTCAATCGTTGAAGAGTCAATGTAGTTTAAAGCTACTCAAGGTTAAACTACACTGGTATCACAATTTCTAAATTGAACCAATTCAATCAATTCTATTCTAGATTATCTATGCATTTTGATGAGTCTCGCCATAGACTTCAACATTTATAGGGAATACCAAAAATCTACGTCGTTAGTCTAAAGGACAACAGACATTTAGACCAAACTATATTTTCTTTTTCTATTTTAGTTTAACCTAAACTAAGTTATGAATGGAGGAATAGTTTGGAAGAAGAGGCCTTTGTTACAGAAGGCCTCCAAAATTTTATAGGTATAGATCCCTATATCTGATTTTTACAGCATTGATCCACCCCTTAATTGGTAATTGTAGCTGATCTAAACCATGATAGCTTATGATGGGGATTTTAAACCCCTGTTACCTTAATAAAAACCACACAAAGATAAACAAGAGAACAGTGTTAAATCAGACAAACAACCTTGCAAGGGGGAAGGGCTTTTAATGTCCTTTGAAACTAGTTTGGTCTCAAATACATTGTCCTGCACAATTCCAAATTGTACTGGACATGACAAGCTATTTAAACAAGAAGCAGGTGGAGTTTGACAAGCTCTGACGTCTTACAGATAAAACAAACAAGTCGTGTTTCTGATCCTACAAGAACATCTTATCCAGACATTGTCAAGGCTAGAAGACTGTCTTTTCTGTATCAGAGAAAAGCAAACAACATGTTTGTAATATCAAATATAAGTGTTAAAAGGGAACAGAGAATATTTGATATAAGTGAGCTGGGTTATAATTATTGGGTCAGAGTAATTAGTTTTAGATGATAAATATTGAACATCTCCATCATTTCATCCTCTTTATCATATATAAACTGATCATTATCAATCAGGTGAGCGGTGCGGAAAACAACCTCTGAGGCCGAATTTCTAATTAGAGGAAAAAACTCACACCACCGTCCCGTGCCCCCACAGTAACGCCCTAACAGCGCAGGGTCACCTTTTTAGGATGGTTTGAGAGATTATAAAGTTTTGGAGAACTCTGTTTGTCATATTTCATGACTTATTTCAATGTTTGAGAGAAATAAAGTTTTGGAGAACTCTGTTTGTCATATTTCATGACTTATTTCAATGTTTGAGAGAAATAAAGTTTTTGAGGAGAATTTTGCAATGAGTATGGTCTCTTTTCATGGTTTATGTCAAAGTTTTTAAAAGGAACAATATATCTAGCATGAATTAGTCTATTTACCCACAAAAACCAAGTTTTTCCAAAGAAATAGAACTTTTGAGAAGAAACATATATATATATATAAAGGAACTAATCTATTTGTGTTAAACAAATAAAAGAAATAAGCTATTTAATTTGTTTTAAAATAAAAAGAACCAATCTAATTTGTTTTAACCAAAGAACCAATCTAATTTGTTTTAACCAAAAAAGAACCAATCTAATTTGTTGTGTCAAACAATTAAATGGAACTTATACACTTTCAAAGATGTGGGAAATAATTCTCAAACACACAACAAAATAGCCCTTTATGGGCACAAAAATAAAATAAGTTTGAAACTTCTTTGATATCAACTATTGCCCAGGAAAGTAAAAACAACCGATTTGAACTCAAAAAATGAAATAGATCAACCATTCTTCTTCACAGCATCCATCTTTTTCTGGTGTGGGAGGGTAAGTTCAGTGTCTTTCCTTTGGGCACAAGTCCACCTCATCCGGGGGGGGGGGATTCTTTGTGTGTGGAATAAGTCCAGTTTTTCATTGTTGGGCAAGCTTTTGCTTATGAGATCAGTCCAGTTCTGCTTGGGGAAAGCTTTTGTCTGTGAAATAAGTTCATGTGATTCTGGGGGGGGGCTTTTGTTCAAGTCTTTTCCTTCTGTGAGTTTCCGTGCGGGTCTTTTTCTCCTTGGGGAGGGCTTTTTGTTCAAGTCTTTTTCTTCTGTGAGTTTCTGTGCGAGTCTTTTTCTTCTTGGGTTTTTGTCAAAGTTCATTTTTTTCTTTGGGGAGAGCTTTTTGTTCAAGTCTTTTCCTTCTTGGGTTTCTGTCAAAGTTCATTCTTTTCTTTGGGGAGAGCTTTTTGTTCAAGTCTTTTTCTTCTTGGGTTTCTGTCAAAGTTCATTCTTTTCTTTGGGGAAAGCTTTTTGTGCGCCTTGTGGGTGGAGGGCATCAGGCAGTTCGATGGCTTCAGTCTTGTCAACCCTGAATTGTGTGTGGCATAGTGTAGTCAAGCCACAAAGTGGGGAGCTTTGCTCTGACCAGATCCATCTCAAAATCTGGCTCAGCGATCGTTCCAAACTTCCTTTTCAGGGGAGCACCGGTCACTCAGATGTAATAGCTGCTGCTCTTTCTCTCGAGAAGATGACGCGTCCTTTCCACCACCTGTTGGGGTCCCGTTCACCCTCGTTTTCAGCCGTCCCTAGCAGGACCTCGAGTCAAGGCGGGATTCACTGGCATCACTGGCAACTCCTCCTGAAGGAGTTCCGGAAACCTGTAGTCTTTTTGAGAGGAGAACTGGACACCAAATGTCTAAAGGAAAATGAGTAATCACTCACTCTGATTTGAGGTTATTTTAATTAGTAAGTTATTCTTAATTAGCATGATCATCAAAATGAGTAGCAGGAGACGGAGACGTTTTATACTCACCTAAAATACTTTACCTTTTTCATAGTCTGTAGAAAAAGTCTAAACATACATACAGACATAGACAGACATATACGTACAGACAGACATACATACATATAGACACACATACATATATACATATAGACGGACATACATATAGACATGCATACATATATACATATAGAATTTACAATAAAAACATGTGGTTCATGTGCTCAAAATAAGTCCAGTCTATAGTCAGGGTCAGTCGTGTTTTAAAAATATAGAACCACCACATTTCAAAATTAACCTTTCAAATCAACCTGTTGAATAGATCCAAAACTCCAGGGCGTCCCCCATCTTTTCTCTTTGGATCTGTTAAAAATACCTTCTTATCAAATGACATATACAGTGCCTGTTTATTAAACAACATATATAAAAGCAATGTGGTTTGTAGGTTTATCTGATTTATCCTACAGTACAACGTGCTTCTTAAATTATCCTTTAAATGGCTATGCTTTCGAATATAAAAATCTAAAAAGTTATTTTTTGTATAACTGATCATCTAATCAATGAATGAGCTGTTTCCTTTTATGAGCCTTCATTAATGTTATTAGTGATATATTCTTTATTATAACTGATCATCTAATCAATGAATGAGCTGTTTCCTTTTATGAGCCTTCATTAATGTTATTAGTGATATATTCTTTATTATAACTGATCATCTAATCAATGAATGAGCTGTTTCCTTTTATGAGCCTTCATTAATGTTATTAGTGATATATTCTTTATTATTATTAGTTATTTCTAGGAACACTTTCTCTTCCCTTTTTTTTTTTTTTTTTTGTTTTGTTTTCCTGTCTGCTTGGCTTGTTTCTATCGTACAGCACCTTGGTTGGCCCGCGTCCGCCAAAGTGCTCTATAAATAAAGTGGTATGGTATAAATAACAATCTAAGATTTAAAGCATAAAGCTATAAAAATTGTTTTAACAATAACTTCCTTGTGGCAAACCAGACCCACCAAAACGCACTCAGTCAGTTCAAGGACAATTGCTATCCTTCCTTCAGCTCCACAAAACTTTTGCATGAATGTTTGTGGAGACACAATTTTAATCTGTAAAAGAAAATATAAACATTAACTTGTTTCAGGGTTATGAGCTGGGATCATTATCTCTGTACCATCACGAAGTTACTGGAAGTGGAAAAATAAGTCGTCAGACCCACATAATATAAACTACAAATTCTGTGGCCTTGCTCTAGCAGGCCATATCATGAGAATGTGTTACATTAAATAAAATTAAGCAGACTGCAGTTTTGAAACACGATACCAGGATTATTGACAGATCTTCACAGATCCATACGGGGGGCATGACCTTCAGCTGGACAGTTGGCGTGGGTGACTTCAGGACCTGTTCTCATTTTCTTGTTGGAGAATGTGCTCAGACCACTCTTTTCAGAGCATCCAGTGACCGCATATTCTGGTCATGTGTGTTTGATGACCTTTGATGACCTTTTTGACAAAATCTTTGCATTTGCTTTGCTGACAGTCTCTCATCTTAACTTTGTGGACAGTCTTTGTGGACAGTCTTTGTGGACAGTCTCTTGCTTGGATAAAAGTCCAGTGCACCGCCCTCGTCAGTGCCATAGTTTTTAAGCCCCTCGAATGTTTATTTTGAGCAGGGCAGCCTGGGAGTCCAGCCTTGGTGTTCTCGGTGAAGTCAGAGAGCCAGTTCTGGACATGCCCTAAATATTGAATCTGATCCGATCCAATCAATAACCACAGTAGTTTGTGATTCAAAAATTCAGACGCTGCATGTGTTCTTTGACATGACCCTATCTTAATACAGTATATGTACTACTAACCATGTGTTCTGCAAAGTGTCGTGAGGTCCTTCAGACTTACGTTTTCCTCTTTCCACAAACATCGCGAGGCTGCTTCTAAAATAAATAAAAAATGAGAAAATAGAAAAATGTAAAAATCCTTAACAAACCAGGTTCAAAGTAATCATGTTATTTCTATAAGCAATTACCTTGAATAGAGCCACCTCTGCAAGTCTGGTTTGCACAATGGAATTTTAAATGTACATTTACATAAAAGTGAATTTTCAACAGAGGCATCCTTTTAATCTGATCTGCATAATAGATCTAAAATCATTAATTTACGTATGAGTAAAATTGTCAATTTAACCTGAAACTAGAAATTTTACCACTTTTCAGTGGTTTACCTATCAAAAGTTAAAGCATGGGCTGGGTGATTTTGCCTAGATCCAAATTATGTCCTAAATAGAAAAGTATTGATTAAAATAAAAAAAAATGTGTATTCAGTCAAGGCGTGTCTGTGAGTGGCACTTCCCGTTCTAATATTCCATATTATTATTACTGTATACACAGCCCCAATCTGTTTGAATGAAAACAACTCTTACTGCTGTCAAAGCCTATGCATTGTATGGTCAAATGATATGTTATTCTAATTCCTGTTCAAAAATACCAGACCTCATTTTGCCTCTAATGGTCATAATTTATGCGAAAACAACACCAAAATTAGGTTTTAACAGTGAAATGTGTCTTTCACTCCTGGCGAGTTGGCTGGATTCTTGTGCGTATTAAACCTACTTGCTGAAAAGTTACTTCTAATAAAGCATTTTTATTATTAATCATTACAGTCACATTATATAACTCTTAAAAGGAAACAGCTCTTAAAATCCACTTAACTGTGAAATAGCCTTTTAAAATCGATAAAACATTTTTAATGTATGCAAAAATCGTTTAAAAATGATGAATTTAAACTGAGCGTTTCAACTTACAATCTAGTCAAAAATCTATTTGACAAGAATATATATATATATTTTTTTTATTCTTTATAAGTGTCAAAGTTTTATCAATTTAGTTAAACTTTTAAAAGACAGAATTTACTGGCAAGTCTAAAAATAAATTTCTGCTAAATTTTTCTAAGACTTGTTATCCTAAAATGCCTAAACTTAATTTTGATCTGATTATGGTTGTTAATTTAAATTAACAAGCTTATTATAAAAGTTTAAATAGTCAATAATTGTAATTCAATGCAGTATACCTGTAATACTTTCTCTACTTCCCATTTATTTTGCATTAAATCCAAATATATTCCGCGTTATATCAACATCCTATGCGACTGCTATAAAAACATCCAGTTCCTCTCACTTCACCTCGCCTTCCTCATCTTCCCTCTGACACTTCCACAAACCCTCTGTGGCCCCCTCTCTTTTTTGGGGCCTGAACTTCCTTGTGCATCTTCCGTCTCGACTTCCTGTTTGCTCTCTCCTCTCTTTACTTTCCTGATCACCTCATCTCTCTTAGCACGTTTAGCTGTGTAAGATTTAGTTTATTTTTCAACTCGTGCGCATCCTTTATGATTGTCTGTCGTTGTCGTTATCAATTGTTCTCATCACTCTTCGTTTAAAATTCAGATCACAAATGAGTCCCAGAGGTTTAATGGGATTAATCAGTATTAATATGCAAAATGTATCTTTATTTGTTAGAGTGGCTATGTTTTTCAAAGTGTTTAGCATAATTTTTTGCCGTTTGTATGCAACGCCATAATAAATGTATGTTTATACTGGTTAAAAACGGTCTTAGTTTTACACAACGGGGTGGGTTGCCAGTTGGGCTCGTTTTGGGCTTGTTTTGGGCTGGTCGCTTGCTTCTGTCGCGAGATCTGGCAACATTGTATCAAAGTTCTCATGACAACAAGGCCTCCAGAATTCTTGCCTCGTCATCATTCAGCCTTTTCGACAGAACTATTTCGATAAAAATTGGTAAGCGAAATCTCAGTTTCTTTTTGCAGAGAAAACACAATTTAAAAACGTTTAGTTTCACAGTACAACGGCATTTGCACTGTTTTCGGACGGACGAAGCTTTTAGCTGGCGGCTCCGTTAGCATTAGCTTAGCTTTCATTTCCGATAAAAAAAAACGTAATCTCTGGACGAGTTAAAATCGGATCTTTCGCCGTTAGATTTTCATGATAAAAACGGATCTGTCCGCTTGGTTCAGCGAAACAATTTGGAGTCTTTCTCGCTAAAATTTTATTAAATCGGACCGCTGATGTGGGCGCCAGGCCTACTGTTAAAACGTCCTAATTTAACGTTGTTAAGCCTTTAAAACCTAAAGTATTTGGATTAGAATTTTATAAACTAGATTGATCAAATACTAAAGTCTTTTTGTCGCATTCGGCTACATTCATGATTTAAAAAAAGTATTTAAATATTTATTTTATATTTAACCATAAGTTTTTAGGTCCTGTACATCAGAGATGATTATGTAACCTTTCATAATGTTTTCTTAATATCAGGAAAAATACAATGGGAAATGTTTGCAATCAATCCTCTCTCAGTCACGTTTTAAATGGAATGTTGAAGTAAGAAGGTAATAATTTGTATATGTGTGTTCACAGATCCACCGAGAATTCTTCAAGCAATAGACCTTTTACCAGTTGACGTCATCACGCACAGCTCTCCTGAAACGAGCGTTCTGATTGGACGGCAAAAAGCCCTAACCGGATTCAGGGGCTAAGCAAGGGGTCGATGAGCTTCGTAATGATAGCGAGTTGTAATTTAGAAGCTTGTTTTCTTAAAATAGTGAACAACCGCTGGTCAAAATGCCTGAACATTGTGCCGCGGACACGAGAGGAGGAAACCGCACGCCCATACACATTGTCTTAGACAGGGTTGCTTTTTTGGCTACAGATGAACCGTGCGCGCGGGGCTGCCTGGCCTGCACCTTCACCCAGCCAGGAGCCACTAAGTCCCGGCTACACCTGATCCAGTGCGCCCTGGAGGTCCAGAACCGGCTGGACCCAGCTAGGAGCCACTAAGTCCTGGCTACAGATGAACCGTGCGCGCGGGGCTGCCTGCACCTAAGTCCCGGCTCAAAAAATCATGCATTTACTGGTAGCTTAATGATTTTAGAAGATTCGGTTAACGGTTGGCTTATCAAACGTTTTGACATTCCACTCACCTGCTCTTCAGTGGGGCCGAAGGAAGAATCTCCTTGCATGTCGCAGGTCGAAACAGGCAGAAACCCCACACACGCAGCGGAGACCGAAGAACAACGCGGTCTCGTCGAACTAGCTAGCTGCTGCTAGCTTAGCAGCTGTCCAGTAGCATTCCGCTGCGGGAGATCGTTCTCCGCCCTGTCTGTTTCCCATATCCAAGATGTAATGTAGGAACGTAATCCACGGAGCTTGGATCATTAATGTCCATGCCAGATAAAAAACGCACACACGTTGATGCTTCGTGCCGGGGTGAAATCCTGCCTGTACCGGTCACCGGCCGGCGGTGGTACGGGTTTGCTCCACATCTTCCTTCTTTTAGTCGCTCTACTCGACTTTCCCAGAGGGACGTTGTAAAACGAACAAGTCTCACCTTCTTCTTTTACTCGTTGAAGTTGCCTGGAACAATTATAAACACAATAAAAGTCTTATTTCTCCATCGCGACCGTTGCCAGTAACGACAGCGTACCCGTGCTTCCGGAAAATTCTGGAAAAATGCGAGTGCGCATGCGCGATGACGTCAACTGGTAAAAGGTTAATTCAAGCAAATTTCATGGTTTGTAAAATTATTCAAATAAAAATCTACTTCTCAACATCAACTTTAGTTCTCGTGCCATATTTATGTTTATTTTTTATCTTATTTATGTATGTTTCATTAGTACCGCCTCTCTGTTAGCACAGTACTTTTCTTGTAAGTCAATACAGTATAAATTCTCACACAG
>JBBPBX010039241.1:8716-21535 GCA_038048925.1 Garcialebias charrua
GAAAATTAATTTGTGGGGTAACGGTTCTGTTAGAGAAAGGTTACCCTGGTGGAAATATTCCACGACACTGAGAATGATTCTTGCAGGTAAAATCTGGAAAGGAAAAATTACATGGGACAAAAAAAATTTTGTGAGAGAAATATTGTGTTGGGGGGGAAATAAGTCCCATGGAGGGAAAGATTCTTGTGGGGTAAAAATCCCTGTGGAAAAATAATGTTCCCATACGGTGGAAGATTGTAAATTATGGCAACATTTTGATTACAAAAATATTCCAGTGGAAAATATAAGAAAAAAATCCATGCAAGAAAGATTCAGTTAGTGCAGTGGTGTCAAACCCACTTACAAAAAAGGACAAAAATAAAACCGTTTTCAAACTAAGGGCCGGTTTCAGAATCTACATTAACTCAAGTTAGATGCCAAAGTTTTTTTGGGACCTTCAAGAGACTTAAGCAGTTTTTGTTGGAACACAAGTTATAAATTATGCATCAACCATCTCTCATATAATAATAACTTATTGAATTTGTACTGCACATTACATATTTAAATCTAAGTGCTACAGTATAAAATGGCTAGAGAAACAGAGGAAGAACTAAAAACAACAGAATTAAAAATTACATTCCAACACTATAAATCTTTCAAATAGGAATGTCTTCAGTCCTTTCTTAAAATTGTTGAGTCTGACTGGAACGGGGTATCCTTAGTTGGCCGGGTAGGGTGTTCCACAGGCAAGATGCAGCAGAGCTGACAAAGGCCATGTCGCCCATGGTGTGCAGTTTTGTGTGGGGCGGCAGAACCGGTAGGAATTTGTGGAACGGATGGATTGTGTTGAGGTCTGATAAGTTTAAGTCAATTTTATTGTCATTTACATCACATGTGGTACATGAGGTGGAACAAATTATGTACACAGTCACAGGGTCCCAGTTACACCCCAAAATAGCAAAAATATAAAGTATAAAAAGAAACAGTAGATAAGGATCTAATATACACCAAGCTATATGCTAAACGCCAAATGGTACACCAAAAGATGTAAGATGCTAAACAGTAATAATGTAAAACAATACAGCGTAACATTAGCTTGAACATGAGTCTGTGGTTAGCAGATGGGTGTGAATGAAGACAGAAGCACGAGATATTCAGCAGCATGTGATAAGCATGGATAGTCAGCAGCACAGATAAGTCACATATCACCAATTAAAGGTGGCATTACAGTGATTTTTCTTTTTTTACAGTGATTATCCTGGTTAGGGTTTTATGAGCCTTACAGCTTCAGGGTAGAAGCTGTTCCTCAGTCTAGTGTTTCTACACTTAATGCTCCTTAACCTCCTGCCTGAGTGGAGTGGGGCAAAAAGTGTGTGGGGTCCTTCATGCTTTAGGTGGCTCTCTTCCTGCATCTGGAGGTGTAGTTGTCCGTGATGGTGGGAGGCTGACTTCAAGAGTCTTCTGTGTAGCCAGTAAATAATTCTTTGAGGTAGTATGGAGCATTGCCGTGGATGAATTGGTGGGAGAATATTATTTTTCTTCTTCTTTCGGCTTTTCCTTCTTCAGGGGTCGCCACAGCGAGTCATCCTCCTCCACCTCACTCTATCCTCTGTCCTCACTCCAACTACCTTCATGTCCTCTAATGGTGTGGTCACACCGAGCAGCGTTTTTACCTCCGAAAACGCTCCTCACGCACGGAAGTGGACGCGCTACCCAGTGTTGTCCAAACTGTAGTGTTGCGGCGGCTTCGTTGCTGTGGCGACGGGGTGTGGGAGGAGCTTACCGGTATAGTGCACTCCGCCAGGCGAGGAGCCTTTTATTTCCGTCTCGTCGTGAAGGAATTGTCGCGAACACACAGCTACAATGAGTTTCTCTTCCATAGTCCACGAGCTCGCGAGTCTTTTCTTTTTTTTTCCGACAAACAATACGTCACATAGTGCGCGCGCACCCTCGTTTCCGCGTCACATAGGGACTCTCCCACTGCCCCCTCTCTTCTGCCCCCCGACTCTCCCTGATTGGTTGACACACCAACCAATCAGGTGGAGTTG
Organism: Garcialebias charrua; assembly: GCA_038048925.1. Taxonomy (NCBI): domain Eukaryota; kingdom Metazoa; phylum Chordata; class Actinopteri; order Cyprinodontiformes; family Rivulidae; genus Garcialebias; species Garcialebias charrua. Next base: position 10,744 of record JBBPBX010039241.1, read on the forward strand.
AGCGGCGTTTGAAAGTTTGAACCGCGAAATCTTCAACATGTTGAATGCTCGGTTTGGAGGTGGAAGCCGGTTCACGTGCACGAAAAAACGCTACTCAGCACGCTCAACACGCACGCGACCTGACGCCAGACGCCAGGAGGTGCCTGGAAGTGCATCCACCATTGACTTTACATGGAGGCTGGAAGCTTTGGAGGTAAAAACGCTGCTCGGTGTGAGCACACCATAACTGCATCCATATATCTCCTCTTTGGCCATCCTCTTAGTCTTTTTCCTGGCAGCTGCATTTCTAAGATCCTTCTACCAATATACCCACTGTCCCTCCTCTGGACATGTCCAAACCATCTCAGTCTGGCCTCCCTAACTTTATCTCCCAGTTGTTCAACATGTGCTGTACCTCTGATGATCTCATTCCTAATCTTATCCATCCTTGTCACTCCTAAGGAGAACCTCAACATCTTCATTTCTGCCACTTCCAGTTCTTTCTCCTGTCTTTTTGTCAATGACACTGTCTCCAGACCATACTACATAGCTGGTCTCACCACTGTCTTGTAAACTTTTCCTTTGACCTTTGCTGACACCTTTTTGTCACAAATCACTCCTGAAACTTTTCTCCATCCACTTCATCTAAGTCAAAAGTCAAAGTCAAATTTATTGTCAGAACTGCAATATGTACAGGACATACACAGAATTGAAATTGCGTTTCTCTCAGTCCCTCGGTGCAACAGTAACTATTTAAACATTGAAACACTGAAACATATAATAATAGACATAAGCATAAAATAGTAAAACTGTAACACTGTCCTGAGTTTTTGCATAGTGGTATAAGAGTATGAAAATTTACACCAACTCTAAAACTAAAACACTAAACATTTAATGAACATAATACTGTCCTGAGTTTTTGCATACTAGTATAAAAAAGTATAAAAAGTATAACTATAAAATAAACTAAAGGTTCTAGCATTGACATTTGCAAAGTGGCAAAGCAGCATATGAGTTAATGTACACAGTATATGTATGAGGTAGTAGTTGATGTTGTTATAGAGGCAAAAGTGGCATATGCAGTAAGGCACATTGGGCATCCTTAAATAAGGCTGGTCAGAGAATACTGTATATGTATCAGCAGTGGTGTAGATATAAAAGTAGTGTAAATGTAAACAGTAGTAATAAATGTAAGCAGTAGTAATAAATGTAAACAGTATTAATAAATGTAAACATTGAATGTAACCAGTAGTATGTAAACAGAGAATGTAAACAGTATTATGACTATAGGCAATGATGTAATACAAGCATTAGTGCAAATATGAGAAGTATATAATAATAATAAGCTTTATTTGTATAGCACCTTCCTACAATGCCTTGCATTGACCAAGGTGCTTAACAGGATAAAAAGATGAATAAACTGGAACAATAAATCAATGAAAATAGAATAAGAAACAACAGCAATAAAAGAAGCAATGGAAATAAAAAATGCTACATACTAAAATAACACAAGTAATAAAAGTTACACGCTGAAAGCTTTTTTGAACAAGTGGAAATAAAAAGGCAATGGAAATTAAAAAATGTTACATATTAAAATACCAGAAGTAATAAAAGTTACACACTGGAAGCTTATTTGAGCAAGTGGAAATAAAAAGGCAATGGAAATAAAAAATGCTACATACTAAACTACCAAAAGTAATAAAAGTTACACACTGAAAGCTTTTTTACACACTGAAAGCTTTTTTGAACAAGTATATGTAGTGCAAAGAAGTAGTGCAAACTGAATGAGCACATGACCGAGAGTTTAGTGAATAACCCGTTTGAATACACAGAGTCCAGTGTTAAAATCTTTGTGTTGTGTGGTAATGTGTGAGAAAGTCCTGGACTCTCTTTTTCACCTCTTTACCACATTCCCCATTTTCCTGGATAGTGGACCCCAAGTACGGTACTTGAAGTCCTGCACCTTTGTGACCTCTGCTCCCTGTAGCCTCACTGTTCCACCGGCCTCCCTCTCATTCACACACATGTACTCTGTCTTACTATGGCTGACTTTCATTCCTCTTCTTTCAAGCAAATACCTCCACCTCGCAAAGTTCTCTTCCACCTGTTCCCTGTTCTCACCACAGATCACAATGTCATCTGCAAACATCATAGCCCATGGGGATTCCTGCCTGAACTCATCTGTTAGTCGGTCCATCACCAGAGCAAACAAGAAGGGGCTCAGAGCTGATCCTTGATGCACTCCCACCTCCACTTTAAAGCTATCGGTCACTCCTTGAAGCTGTCTGTCACTACCGTAATTGGTGGGAGAGTAAGGAAACCATTTAAATCTCACAGCAAACACCACTGCAAGACTTTCTTCTTTCATCTCAGGAACATCTCCAAACTCTGTCCATTATGCTCCTTTTCCAATGCTAAAAATCGTGTTCATGCTTTCATCTCAAGACTTGAGTACTTCATCGCACTTTTTAATGTAACTCCACCCAAACACATTCAAAAACATCAGTATGTACAGAACAGTGTAGCTCAGATCCTGATGAAGCAAAGGAACCATGACCACATCACCACAATCAAATTTCTGTCTATTATAAAGGTCATTTGTGACCCTGACCAGAGCTGTGACCCTGTGCTATGAGCTAAACAAAAGCTAAACTGAAATGCCTCATAAGCCCTATTCACACGGGATTAGTTTTACCTCGGGACCGGGCCGGTCTCAGGCTTTGATGTGGTTTTACGAATCAGCAAAACTAAGGAATGCACAATATAAAATTGTGTTAATCTACTTGTTGAGAAGGAGGCAGGTCCGACCAGCCGGTTTAAGAGGTAAAAAAAAAGCCACGTTAAGCTCAGATGGCTTCCGCTGACCCGCTGGTTGAAATGGACTTGTGACCTGTCCAGGGTGTCCCCTGCCTCTCGCACAGTGATGGCTGAATATCGGCACCAGCGACTCCCGCTACCCGAAAAGGAAGAAGTGGGTAAATATACTCATTTAATGGATGGATGGATGGATGGGTCAGCAGTCAGCTGATCATGCGCTTGTCTCCACACCTGCTGTCATCTGCGGTGAAGGAAGTAGCGGCATAAAAGCCAAAGCGAGCAGCGCATTCATTTAAGATAGCCTTGTTCTATATTTTTCCAAATGATTTTGCTTAAACAAAAACAAAAAACACCTCATTACCAGTATGTATCGGATCCTGCCATTTCTGTCCAAATCACAGAGATGCCTATTCACATTAGATTAGTATTAATTAGGGCTGAACGATTTTGGAGAATAATGTAATTGCAATTTTTTTTCTATAAATTGCAATTGCGATTTAAAACGCAATTATTTTTTTAATATCTTCTCAAGTATTTTTCAACAAACAGAAGCAATAAATCAATCTGTTTTATAATAAACAATGTCAGATTTATTTAAAGCAGAGATTACAATAAAGCAAACAAATCTATGCCTTTTCTTTTCACCATTTCTATTTTTTCTTGTTTCATAAACATAATAGTAAACATGTTAAGTGAACTTCCTAACTACTGTCTGAACTTCACATGACAGTTAATAAATAAATATAAAAAATTAGATATAAAAAATTAAACTTACTGCTTTCCAGCCAGTAACATCATAAAAAATAAAGTGCAAAAAACATAAAGAGAATCTGCTTTAACCAACTCGTTATTTTCTGGGAATTCAAACTCAGTGAACACAAAATAAACTAGTATCTGTTCTTATTAAATCTTTTAAATGTAAAAAAAAACCTCACGCACAGCGTCTTGTTTTTTTATAGCCATCAACGGACGTGCTGCCCCTCTTTGGTACCAAGCTTTCAGATTTATCAGCTTCTGTCGAGCCTGACGTCATTGTGCAACTGGTTAAAGTGCAGTGTTGACTTCTCCCGCTCTCTGCTCTGGTTTGCTCCACTCACTCACAAGTCGCTTAACCAGGTCATGTGACCAATCAAATTGCAGCCTTCGCAATTAGAAAACCTTGTTTTATCATATTGCGATTTTATTGCAAATGCAATTAATTGTTCAGCCCTACTAGTATTAATCATAGGACCTCGGAGTGCAGCAAAATATAGTAGGTAACTTGCGGGGGGATTTTTATTTTACAAATTACTGACATGACCTATTCGCATGGGATTAACAACACAGACAATCTCCATAATTATTACAAATAACATGTGGTCTCTAGGTAAAACTATGTAATCCCATGCGAAAAGGGCTATAGACATTATTAGTGGTGAGGTGGTCATATAGACAGGCAGCAAGACTTTTCCCAGGACTTTGTACATAAATGGAAGGTTGGCAACAGGTCTATCTGGATCAAAGGTGAGTGTTTTAAGGATGATTGGATGATAACACTTTTCAACAAAGGTGGAACAAAACCAGTCTGGTGGCAAAGGTGTATCAGGGATGTGATCAGAGAACTGATGAATGAGATGTTTCTTTTCAGCAAAGCAGTGGGGAAAGGATCTAGGGCACATTAGTGAACAATTTCATTTGTTTGATAATAGATGTCACTTCTTGCTGGGAGACTGATGTGAAGCATTGAAGAGGTTGAGGGCTGAGAGTTTAATCCTGGAACGTGTGAAGTGGTGCAGGTGAAACGGCCTTGTCTGTCAGGGCAGACCAGATGGTGTGGATTTTTGTGCTCTTCAGTCCTTTCTGCAAGTGAAGAGGTTTGAGGTTGAAGGAGATGGTTTACTGTGGAAAAGAGTTGTGGAGTTCCCAGGGCTGTTATTAATGATCATAGAGTTGTGGTTGGAACCTGCTTCATTCATATAGATCTTTTGATGCTCCAGATTAGTCTGCTTGTGGAAAGTGTAGCATGAAGATGTGCTCCCCTAACTATGACCCCTGACCCTTGGGTTGTCTTCCAGACTCACCATTAATTTTTTTCAATAGTTTAATTGAAAGAGAGAGAAGAGTGTTGACTGCTTGTTTGTTATTAGAGAACAAGGGCAGATTGAGAGGGCATCAAAAACAAGGCAGGGGTGAGAACCTTTGCTGTCTGTGGGCAGTAAAAAACAAACCAGCAATCTGAGGAAATGAAACAAATTCTGTTTCTCTAAGAAGATTTTTTTTCTTTGTCTTGACTCTAAAAAGAGTGCATATTCTTTGTATTTTAGTATGCATCCTTTAAAGGTTTTTGTGCTTGATCACAGAGCTGCTTTGGAAGGTATACCAGTATTACTAGGTATACTAGAATACTAGGTATTCTAGAATTGCGTCGCTTGGGGTGGTTGCATGTTGGACCAGCTATGTTGCATTCATTTTGAGATATTGCTTTTGGAAANAAGCTGATGGGTAAAGCTGACAGATCCGGTTTTAGCAGGCGCATGTAGGTCCAAAGATCACTCTGTTTTATTGTAGAAGTCCACTGACTCACTAAGTGATGATGAGTAAACAGTGAGGCAGTGCAGAAGGTCTGCTGCCATGATATCTTGGTTGATGTTTTTTAGGTTCCTGAAAGGGATTTGGCGCTCTTGTTTGCATAAGTGGCTGGAAGGGTCATCGACATGAATGTTAAAATCACCAAGTAATGAGAGTTTAGCAGATATAGTAAAAAAACAAAACATGAAAGACAATTTGACATTTCAGAGATGAAGGCTGTGTGGGGCTTGGGTGGTTGATCTATGAGGAGAGCTGTCATGGAAAATAGGAGTTTGCTTGTAAATGCTAAACATACAGAAAAGTTAAATCTGGCAGGGGCTTTCTGCAGATTACAATATCTAGGAGGGCAAGCTTTTATAAGAGCTGAGAATGTATTTGTTTGATGTCATGTTTCTGTGAGGCACAGCAATTCCAAACAGCAATCAAAAATGTAGTAATGTAAGAAGCAGGACTTGTTTGAAACAGACTGTGTATTAAACAACTCCATATTAATGTTCTCGGACTGTGAATGACTCTTTAAGGGCCAAAGCAGATTTAAATTCACTCCCCATCTTCCATCCAGCCCAGTATGTTTCTGTGCAGTGGCTTTTTCAGAACAACAAGTAGGAAGTAAGAGAGCATTCTTGATGACATGTACAGTAAGCGATGTGATGAAGCATGTTGAAGTGCTGAGAAAGGAATGGTGTGAGCAGCCTGGGAGTAAACAAACTTTTGATGTGAGCTCCTGTGAGTAAATCATGGATGCAGAAGGATTCCCAGTTTCTTAAAGGCTGAGTTATAGTCGCGCTTTGGTCCGCAGGCTGGAGCGCGCGCGCTGCACGTGCACTGTGCCGTGCGGCGAAATGCGTTTACAGTGTCGCCTCTGTGTTTATAGTTGTCGCACGGCGGGGCATGGCAAAGTGCTGTTCTTTTACCGACCAGCAGGTGGTAGTACCCTCTAAAACCTGTGCATATGTTGCAAGAAAGGTGTAGAAGAAGAAATCTACCGTAGAAGAAGAACTGTTTGAAATCACACAACAAAAACAAATAGCTTTCCGCTCGCGTGCTGAACTGTTGTCTTTATTTGCGGTTTTAATGCATGGAGTCAGCGGAGGAGAAAGCGATCACGTGACTTTTGGCGAAAAAACAAAAGAAAAGTCCGACTCCAGATCAGGAACGAAGGAGAATTTAATACATTTGTGTCACAAAACATTCCTCCATGCGTCGCGACGCCGTCTCCACGACCACAGCGGCGCAAACAGCTGCAGGCTCCGGCGTGAAGAGGGTGAAGGCTGTCGGTGGGGACCTGTCAATCAAATCGTAGCGCCCACGGCGCGCGCATAGGCTTGCGGAGTTTCAAAAATTCAGAGGTGCACGACACGCACTAATCCCACGCGCGGGGCCAACGCGCAGGGGCGGGGACTGTGAAATTGCGTCACTTTTGGAGCGCGCACCCTCGCGCGCTGCGCGATGCGTCGAGTATGAATCTAGCTTCAGGAGCCAGTGAGTCACAGTGCAAACTCCAAAAATTATTTTACCCCGAGTTCACTGACGCGTGAAGAAGCAGCAAACATTCAGCATTCTTGCTTGTATCTATTGACGAGGTCACTTCATAATCATAATATATAAACAACTGGATGACAAATAGAATTCTGGGTATTTTTCCTATTTATGATCAACACAAATCCCCATTATTCCAACCCGCTAGCCAATAATTTTTTTCCCCTTGGGATATAAGAAGGAAGGATCACCACAAATTCAGTGGTGGTTTTAATTACAGCTTAGTCAGCGTAACATTATCTTCTAGTAAGGCTTTCTGAGTCATCATAATTTGCCAATGTTAGTACACTCATAGGTCTGCTAAAGCAACAATATTTAATTATTCCTTCATCTTAAAGTTTTCTCTGTAATTTTATCATGCTTATTTAGACATGCTAATGACAGTGACGCAAAAAACCCATTGTGGTATGTTACTGACATGGGATTGGAAGTAACTTCTAATGGAAAAACTCTCAAAACCTAATTTCTTTCGCAAGATTGTCATTAAAATAATTCCTACTGCATCAAACTGTGTGAATCGTTTATTGGTCATACTGGTCAGAATATTTTGATTTTCATTCTGCTTTACAGCACAATGAAATGAAAAATTGCTGCAGTGAGAAATGTTGCATCATTCAAAGGGATGGGATTTTAAAAAAAATCACTGGAAAGTTTGGCCCTTGCTCTAAGTTATTTAAAAACACAATTTCACAATCCGTTTTCTCTGAACAGCTGGTAGGTAAATGATCCACCATGCCTTTATGTTGCTCAGCTTATTGAGAGCCAAACTGTTTTTGTGCCATATTAAGTTACTTGGTTTGATCTCATCCAATTTCCATCACAAACTCTTACAGAAAGGTAACAAAGACTATTTTCACTCATGACACCAACTTGCTCAGTTCCCATCAGATAAGTTAAAATTGGTGGAGAGGCTATAGACCACAGAAGTCTCACACAGATGACAACACAGCTTTGTGTAAGATCTAACAGCACCAGATAATATCAGAGAGTCAGAGTCAGAGAGTCTTTATTGTCATTTGCACCGCATGTAGTACATGTGATGAAAACGAGATTATGTACACAGGGTCCCAGTTACATCCAACAACAAATGCAAGAGAAAAACAATAATAACATCTAGGATTAACTAAGAGAGACATCAGCTAGTAATACACTAAGCCCTAATGTAGTAGAAAAACATCATTATAAACAGCAGCACGAACATGAGTCATTATGAGCAGATGGTCACAGATGAACGCAGCAACAAGAAACAGATCAGTATCAACATGATGTGACATTTTGCAGTGTTTATTCTTATTATTTATTTATTCATGAGTCTGACAGCCTCAGGGTAGAAGCTGTTCCTCAGTCTAGTGGTTCTACATTTGATGCTCCTCAACCTCCGTCCCGAGGGGAGTGGTGCAAAGAGTGAGTGTGCTGGGTGAGTGAGGTCTTTCATGATGCAGGTGGCTCTTTTTCTGCATCTGGAGGTGTAAATGTCTGTGATGGTGGGGAGACTGACTCCCACAGACTTCTGTGCAGCCTTCACCACTCTCTGTAGAGCTTTCCTCTCTGCAACTGTGCAGCCTCCATGCCACACATTGATGCTGGAGCACAGGACGCTCTCCACTGCACACCTGTAGAAGGAGTTGAGGACTGAGCTTCTCAGACCAGCTCGTCTCAGCCGTCTGAGGAAGTAGAGTCTTTGATGTCCTTTCTTGATCAGGCTGGTGGTGTTGTTGCTCCAGCTGAGGTTATCATTCAAGTGTACACCCAGGTACTTGTAGCTGGAGACCACCTCCACCGCAGATCCACCTATGTACAGTGGGGTGTGGGTGTGTTTGTTCCTTCTGAAGTCCACAATCATCTCCTTCGTCTTCTTCACATTCATGTGAAGGTTGTTCTCTTTGCACCAGCTCTCCAGATGTTCCACCTCCTGTCTGTAGCTGGATTCATCATTATCTGTGATGCATCCCACCACCGCTGTATCATCTGCAAACTTAACAATATGACAGCCTGGATGTGTGGCTGTACAATCATATGTGAGCAGAGTGAACAGAAGAGGGCTCAGCACACATCCTTGAGGAGAGCCAGTGCTGAGGGTTATGGTGGAGGAGGAGAAGTTGTGGATCTTCACGGACTGTGGTCTGTTTGTTAAGAAGTCTAGTACCCAGTTACAGATGGAGGGGCTTAGTCCAAGTGTGGATAGTTTGTCTATCAGAGTTTGGGGGATCATGGTGTTGAAGGCAGATGTGAAGTCCACAAAGAGCAGACGCACGTATGAGTCCTTCTGATCCAGGTGGGTGAGAGCAGTGTGGACCACAGAGGAGATGGCGTCCTCTGTTGATCGGTTCTCGCGGTATGCATATTGATGAGGGTCCTCGCTGATGTTGACGGTTGTCTTGATGTGGGACATGACCAGTTTCTCAAAACATTTAGCGACTATCGGGGTGAGAGCCACCGGTCTATAGTCATTCAGACCAGTCACTGTGGAGCTTTTTGGGACTGGGATGATGGTGGCAGTCTTCAGGCAGGTGGGAACTGACTCCAGTGAAAGTGAGGTGGTGAAGACGTCAGCCAGCACCTCACAGAGCTGGTCCGCACATTCCTTCAGAACTTTCCCTGGGATGTTGTCTGGACCCGTAGCTTTATGAGGGTTGATCCTTCTGAGACTACCTCTCACTTCTGCTGCGGTCACTTTGAGGTGCTCCTCGTCTGGTGATGAGGTGAGTCTGGTGCTAGCTGGTCTGTTTGGATCTTCAAAACGTGCATAAAACTTATTGAGGGCATCAGGCAGAGATGGGTCCCTGGGGCATTGTTTGCTTTTGCCCTTGTAATCTGTTAAGCATTTGATGCCCTGCCACATGCTCCGTGGATCATGTGAGGTGAACTGTCCCTCGATCCTCTGTGCATACGCGGCTTTGGCCTTCTTTATGCCATCATCCAGTTCTTTCCTGCACTTTCTCAACTCCTCAGTATCTCCAGACTTGAATGCAGTGTCCCTGGCTGCCAGCAGGGTGCGGACATCCTTATTTAGCCAGGGTTTTTGATTGGGGTAAAATTTAACATACTTTCTTATGGATACATTTTCAGCGCATGTACTGATGTAACCCAGGACTGAGGAAGCATAAAGTTCCAGGTCAACTGAACTTCCATTCGTAGCTGCCTCTTTGAAGACAGACCAGTTTGTGTTTTCAAAGCAGTCTCTCAGCATGGGGGTACTATCTTGGCGCCACAATGTGATCTCTCTTTGTTCCGGCTTGGAGCGTCTGAGTGGGGGGAGCTGTCTAGGGACCAGTAACAGGGAGCGATGGTCGGAAGCCCCGAGCGGTGGGCGTGGCTTCGCCGTGTACGCCCCCTTCACATTCGTGAAGACTTGGTCTAGCGTCTTATGACAAATTGTGAGCAAGCTTGGAAATCAATGAGTTTATTGTTAGTCCCCCTTTACACTGAACAACTTCTCTATGCTCTCTATGACTTACAAGAACCTTTAAATGGCCACAAATTTAAGCACACAATTTGCAGTCTATTTTTTTAAACAGTCTTCTGGGTTTCTGTGTAATAGTAAAATAAATCAAAACTTGTTTTAGAACATCTAAAATGAAAGTGAACAAGATACTAGAACTGGTTTAACGAGCTGGGCTGTATAGTATTACAAGAAGGTGAAGTAGCTGGCCATTCTGTAGTTTGTCATTTTTATAATTATATCTTGTACTATATACACAGTCAAAATTCAAATAATGGCATTGGGAAAACTGACAATTAGATAAACTCATTAAAAGAAACTGATAAAGCTATTTAAAAAAAGTACTATTATAGAAAACAAAATGTGTTTGTGTCTGTAAAAATAATAAAAAGTAGTGTTTTAAGCAAAACATTCAATTTTCTCAACTCACTATTTACATGTAGAAAC
>JBBPBX010039242.1:0-10051 GCA_038048925.1 Garcialebias charrua
AATTAAAATCAGGTCCAGCATGGCTGTGGGAGGATCTGGAGATTTCCTGGTGGGCTGGTCCGATGTGTGGGCTGCAGGGCCAGTGCTCCCTGTTTCTTTTTATTTTTGAGAACTTTTTATTAAATGGACTGTAAATGGTAAATGGACTGTACTTATATAGCGCCTTTCTATCTGATCAAGACATTCAAAGCGCTTTACAATACAATCTGTGCCCTCGTTTATCCATTCATGCAGCACTCTACTAGAACTCTCCAAAGCTAATTGAACAAATCATTGTAAAGAGACTAATCAGTGCTTCGGATCACATTCATACACCGATGGGGCACACATCAGAGGCTATGAGGGGTTCGGTATCTTGCCCAGAGACACTTTGGCATGTGACTACTGGTGGATTTGAACCCTCAGCTCCTGCATTGGAGGAGGACCGCTCTAACCACTCAGCCACAGCTGCCCAACACAACATATAAACACAGAACACTGTTGCGGCTGGGGCTGCCAGCTCCTTTTTTTTTTTTTTGCTATCTGTCAATCAATCCAGTAGGCGTGTCAGCAAATGACCCAAAGGTAAACGCCCCTTGCCTGCAGAGCTGGTCTGCAGTCGCTTTAGGTGGACGCTCGAGTATGAAGTCTCAACCCTCTGCAGACAGTGTGAGTCGAGTCCGTGCAGAAAAAAGGTCCATGCGACTGGAGCCTTGACAGTCAAAAGTCCCAAACCGGATATGTCTTGCAAGGTGTGAACCGGGCCTCGCTGCAGTCTGTGCTGATGTGAGAGAATCTGCATTCACAATCACAATCCACCTCTTCAGGTATTGATTGTGGCTTTCTGTCACTTGAGAGAAGATAGCAGTCCTGTGGCCCCACAGTAATAAAGTCCCATTAATGGCTGGGTCACTACAGGGGACTGAGCTTTTCTTAGCTTTTTGCTCTGCTTTCCAGTGAAACTTTAGACCCCCACAGGATTTTTTTCATCATTGATGATCAGAGTACTGCTCCCCTCACCTTCGTTTGACTTAACAGACCTGTGAGCTCCTTCTTTAATGCATTAATCAAACTCAGTCTGCCACTTGGGAACTTTTTAGCCTGACTGCCGCATCACATCAGTGAAGACCCATGGATAATGATGTACAGTCTTATGAGCAAAGGGGGCTGATGGCAGTTCTTACTGAAAAGGACTGATGTTTTCAAACATCTTAACAAGGATTAAAAGTGAACAAGTAATTACTAGAATGATTGAAGTGTTTTCACCTCGATTCGGAAAACCCGCCTTAACAAACCCAGAGAACTGATAATGTGCAGGTGGTGAGTTGTCAGAGGTGGTGTTCAGCAACACGGCTCATCTATTAGCAACACTTTGATGTGTGTTAGCTAATATAATAAAGTGGAAGAGCCAAGAGTGTTTAAGTTAGAGCCGAGGGTGAGCAGCTGCTGTCAGAGGCTGTGGATGTAGATTTCATTTGCATATTCACTCAGCTGTGTAATGATCTTTGTGATACTGGTGCAGAGTCACAGCGAAGCCATTTTATGGAAAATCATAAACTCCTGAATGTGAATATAAGAAAATAACATGATGAAGTCATTTTGAAGCAAAGCTTCTTGCAAACATTTCAAACACACGTCTTTTTTTTAACATTTATTTTACAAGTCAAAATAATAATAATAATTATACTATAGTTGTTATATCTCCATTTTTTAATAAAACTGCCTCTGCATAGGAAGTTTGGCTTTAAGACTTTCTGTATTTGTGCTTAATTACAGAGGTAAAGTCTGCTGTGATGATCAGGTCACAGCTGCTTCTCGTTATCTCCTTTTGCATGAATGCCTGCTTGATTCACATGTTGAGGGCAGCAGAAGGCAAACAAGGGACAAGTCGGAGTGGATGGTTGCGGAATGGGGAAGAAGCGGGAGTTGGGGTCGGCGGCCGTGATGGGTCGGAGCCGGAGTCGTTCGCCTCCGGGACGCGGGTCGGGTTCTGGTTCCCGTGAGGGAGCCGTGCTGAGTCAACGGAGTGGTAAGGCGGTTGGCAGCAACTGCGCTGTGCATGGGCAGGTGGTTACGGAGTTTGGTTTTAGTTCGAGTAGTGAGTCTGGTGATATGGGAGAAAGTGGTGTCGGAGATGCTGTGACTTGGAGTAATATAGCCACTTCAAAGAGCAGGAAGAAGCGGAAGTCGCAGACTTCTGTGGGAGATATTTCAACTTCTGAAATTGCTGAGGTGTCTGTAGTTGTACCTGAGAAACGCCCTGATGGGCATAAAGTTATTGTTAAGTTGACTCGTGAAGGTGTCTCTTTTGGTGACTGGAACCCGGTTAAACTGACCGAAACTTTGCACAGCCTGATAGGTGAGGTTCACGATGCCAAGGTGTTGCGAAGCGGTGCGCTGATTGTTCAGTGCAGGGACAGTGTACAGCAGGAAAAGGCCCTTAAGATGACCAAAATGGACGGGAAGTTGGTTCGTTGCAGTCTGCTTGAAGCAGATTTCAGCACCATGGACAGCACCGTGTGTGAAACTGTGAGCTGCAGCTGTTTGCCTGTTAGCAAAACATCTCATGGGCCACTGCGTGGACCTGAATGAACCTCAGAAAATCATCATCTACAAATAATTCAACTTTGGGGTCAACCCCATTTAAAATGGCTGCCACACGCATGCATCCTTAGCAAATGCAAAATGGATTGGTCAGTTTCACAGATACTGAGAAAAGATTTGGTGTGGTAGTAATACAAGTATCACCAACACATACTTTGAGCCCTCTTTTTGTTTTTTGCTTTGTGATAGCCATCTGTCTGTCTGTCTGTAAGCAAAAATATTGCCTGTACCACTTGATGGATGTTAGCACATCTGACAAAGTTTCAAAATTTTGCAGAAGATCATGCATAATGTCGATGGCAAGGTTTGACCCAAACGGCTATAACATCCTTTCAGAGTCAGAGTCAGAGTCAGAGAGTCTTTATTGTCATTTGCACCGCATGTGGTACATGTGATGAAAACGAGATTATGTACACGGGGTCCCAGTTACATCCAACAACAAATGCAAGAGAAAAACAGTAATAACATCTAGAATTAACTAAGAAAAACATCAACTAGTAATACACTAAGCTTAATATAGTGGGAATAAACAGCAGCACGAACATGAGTTTGTATGAGCAGATGGTCACAGATGAACACAGCAACAAGAAAACAGATCAGCATCAGTATGATGTGATATTTTGCAGTGTTTATTTTTTTATTTTATTTATTCATGAGTCTAACAGCCTCAGGGTAGAAGCTGTTCCTCAGTCTAGTGGTTCTACATTTGATGCTCCTCAACCTCCGTCCTGAGGGGAGTGGGGCAAAGAGTGAGTGTGCTGGGTGAGTGAGGTCTTTCATGATGCAGGTGGCTCTTTTCCTGCATCTGGAGGTGTAAATGTCTGTGATGGTGGGGAGACTGACTCCAACAGACTTCTGTGCAGCCTTCACCACTCTCTGTAGAGCTTTCCTCTCTTCAACTGTGCAGCCTCCATGCCACACGTTGATGCTGGAGCACAGGACGCTCTCCACTGCACACCTGTAGAACGAGGTGAGAACTGGGCTGCTCAGACCAGCTCGTCTCAGCCGTCTGAGGAAGTAGAGTCTCTGATGACCTTTCTTGATCAGGCTGGTGGTGTTGTTGCTCCAGCTGAGATTATCATTCATGTGTACACCCAAGTATTTGTAGCTGGAGACCACCTCCACTGCAGACCCACCTATTTTCAGTGGGGCGTGGGTGTGTTTGTTCCTTCTGAAGTCCACAATCATCTCCTTTGTCTTCTTCACATTCATGTGAAGATTATTCTCTTTCAACCTCATAAGATAATTTTAGATGATAATCACTGGAACTAAGCTGGTGGGTGATGTGCGTTTCTTCAAGGAATGCTAGGCCTTCACTTAAAGTGGATTGATTACCAGAAGAAACCCCATGTAAAGTGCAGAAAGTGGAGCATAAAACAAGTACAGATGTTTTCTTTTCTAGCACAGTGGAGGTGTAGTTTAGAGCCGACAGAAAAGGAGGTGTTGCCAATGGAAAGTGGATAAAATAAGCACGAATTTCTGGTTTTAATTCAGTAAATCCTTTCTGTCAACAACAACGCATGAAAACTTATTGTTTCCACCTTGTTCGCTGTCACCTCCTAATCATTGGATGGGTCAATCTCAGCCAGTGTTACAATTATTGATCAATTAAATGATTAATGAGCTTACACAAAGTCAGTCACCATTGATTCAGCAGCTTTTTCTGTCTTAATGCGGTTGCTAAATGGACAACTTGTAGTTTAATTTCAGGAAGGAAAAAAAAACAGAACATTTAATTGAATGTTTTTTTCTCCAAGAATTACAACTCCAAAATACATCAGAAAACCATGACATTAGCTCTGCGACTCATCCACCTAAACTTTTTTTCTTGATGGATGAATAAACAGCTCCGTCTTTACTGTGAGATGCTTCTGTCCTCTGCCCATTACACCAAGGACAACAGCACAAATATGGCTTGGCCTCCTTGTGCCTCTGCTGCTGTGTAGCGCACCAGGTGCTCGGGCCAGGTGTGGCCTCTTCACACACTATTGTTCTGTTTCCATTCAGCAGCTTCCTGACTGACTGACTGGCCTACTGCTGGTTTTAACAAAAGTTTTCTTCCATTGTTGAATGTGTTTTTTCCCCTCCTCATTCAGAGGATCAAATATGGCAACAGCTCTCAGTCATCAGTACAGACAAAGAAAAAAAACTCAAATTGTGTGTTGGTTCTCATATTACATTCCAAACCTCTAGTGATTACAGTATACATTTTATTTTGAAGAAAAAAAAGAGCTAAACGTCTCTTTAACACCAGCATGTCTCTTTAACACAACTGCAGGAAAGTAACCAGACTGAATAACCTCGAGGTTAATGTGCTGTTGGTGAAGGAGCGTCTTATACAAAACAAGGCCTATACTGTTTCCAATTAACAGACAGTAACAAGAGTTTTATGTAATGAAATCTGATTGTTGTGTCTCAAGCTATCACTATTACTCAGTAATCACCTTCTCATACGGTACTGTTTACTAATAGGATTTTGAAGAGACTGATGGTGAATATCCACAGTAAGCAGACTGATCATGTCCGGAGTGTGAAGATTAGAGCCCCATAAAGTGCAAAACAAGGCAGATCTTCTAAGATTGTTAGTAAAATCTGTGGTTTACCCATCAGGGACTTCTTTAATTTCCAGTGATGATGTGTTTTCTGTAATGGTTAAAAGAAAGGGCAAAAGTAATACAATTGAAATGATTTCATTCTGAATAATTTGGGTGTTTTAATCATTGTACCTTTTTGCGTTCTTGTAGAGAGTGAGATAATTTATGAAAATGCCACTTTGTTTATTGTGAAGCTGAGACCAGCAGCCAAAAGAAAAGAAGAGGGAAATAAATAGATCAAATCAGTGCAGGATTAGTTTATTCATCCACTGGCTCACGTAAAGTTTACCAGTACATTTTGTCTTTGTTTTTTAATCTTCTCTGTCCTTTGATGTATTAGCCTCTCTGTGTAATGTGTGTTTTACTCAGGTTTAGATTAAACTATAATGTTTAGTGTCATCATCACCAGGGTTTAATTTGAACCGGAAAAGGATTTGGGAACTCTTATTTTGACAAGGTGCATTCCGGTAACTGTTTGCTTGGATCCGGTAACTCTCAGGCCCAATACTAATAAAGTTAGGAACAAGCATGACTTACTTGAATGAATAAAACATATTGGCTATGTAAACTGAAACTAATTACATAAACACTAATTTTAAACACAACAGCTACTTGCGACTTCTTCCTCTGTAAGTAAGCATGTACGCCTCTACCCTTTAAAAAATCTCCACCAACAAAAGAGTGGTGGGGGTGAGTGCTGAGCTAACCAGGCAGCCGTACGCAGGCAGGAGTCCACAGGCAGCTGTAATGAACAGACAGAGGCACCTGGAAGTTTCACATGTGGAGTTGAACAGTGAATACAGTAGAGAAGAGATGGCTCTGAACCGTCAAGTAAGGCGGAGGGAGGGTGGGATGCTTGACAGAAGTGGAGTGTTTACAAATGTAGGTAAACATAGATGTTTTTAAAAACCTGTTAAAATACACCAGAATGCAGGAAATCTCATCTACTTAATTAAAAAAATTCTTGGGAAGGACCCCCAGACACCTAGTCCCAAACCAACCATCCCACTCCCAGCGGCATAACTGCTAGTTGTGTTCCAGCATCCATCGGAATACAAATTAAGCCCTGGTTGTCACACACTGCTAATAATAATAATAATAATAATTAATTCAATTTATACCGCACTTTTCATTAATAAAAATCTCAAAGTGCTACAACAAATAAAACAAGTGATAAATCAAGTAAAATCAATAATAATATCAACTAAGATTAAAGACAGAATCATGTGGAGGCAGAATAGGCCTGCTTAAAAAATAAAAAATAAATAAATAAATAAAACAAGTGATAAAATCAAGTAAAATCAATAATAATATCAACCAAGATCAAAGATAAAATCATGTGGAGGCAGAATAGGCTTGCTTAAAAAGAAAAGTCTTTAAGCCGTTTTTGAAGTCAACCAGTGACTGTGGAGCTCTCAGGTAGTCAGGGAGGGAGTTCCATAGGTGGGGGGCAGCCACACAGAATGCCCGGTCTCCCATGGTCCTTAATTTGGTTCATGGAATGTGAAGTAGATTACTGTTCTGTGATCGTAGAGACCGGGTGGATGAATATGGTGCAAGAATGTCCTTTAGATAGTCAGGTGAAGTTCCGTGTAAGCATTGATGTGTAATGAGAGCAGTTTTGTACTGAATTCTGTAGGTGACAGGAAGCCAATGGAGGTTATGGAGAATGGGTGTAATATGTTCAAATTTACGAGCTCTCAATAAAATCCTTGCTGCACTGTTTTGAATATATTGAAGCTTCTGAAGATTTTTGCCAGGGATTCCAATAAACAGGGAGTTGCAGTAGTCGAGCCTGGAGGAGACAAAGGCATGGACGAGTTTCTCAGCATCAGAAAAAGTCAGAGATGGGCGAAGTCTGGAGATGTTTCGAAGATGGAAGAAGCAGGTTTTAAACAGATGCTTAATGTGATTTTCAAATGTAAGATGAGAGTCCATTTTTATTCCAAGATTTGTAACAGAGGTGGAGAGGGGGATGTCTTGACCAGAGAAGGAGATTGTTGTTAAAGTTGATGTTTGTATCTGGTGAGGGGTGCCAATCAGTATGGCCTCAGTCTTGGAGCAGTTTAATTGAAGAAAGTTCTGATTCATCCATGCCCTTATTTCCTCCAGGCAGGTAGAGAGGGCAGTGAGTGAAGATGGAGATGGGGATGATGAGGATGCTCCAGTCCTGATGTAAAGCTGTGTATCGTCGGCATAGCAGTGAAAAGAAATGTTGAACTGATTAATAATTTGACCTAAAGGCAGCATGTAAAGGGAAAACAGCAGGGGCCCCAGAACTGACCCTTGAGGGACACCACAGGAGACACCGACTGTCTGGGAAGTGGCATTGCCAAGACTAACACATTCCAGCCTATTGGAGAGGAAAGATTTGAACCAGTCCAGGACAGTGTCACAGAGACCGACCTCCACATGAAGACGGTGGAGGAGGATACTATGGTCCACAGTGTCGAAGGCTGCAGTGAGGTCAAGGAGGACAAGGATGGAGGGAGAACCAGTGTCAGCAGCCATGAGGACATCATTTGTTACTCTCAGCAGTGCAGTCTCAGTACTGTGAGCTGCTCTGAATCCAGACTGGAATTTCTCATACAGGGAGTGTTGTTGTAGGTGGTCCTGCAGCTGAGCAGCAACTGCTTTCTCCAGCACTTTGGACAGAAATGGGAGGTGGGAAATTGGGCGGTAATTAGAAAAAATGTCGGGATCCAAATTAGATTTTTTCAGAAGAGGCCTAATGATGGCAGTTTTTAGAGGCAGTGGAACATGACCAGATTGTAGAGACTTATTTATTATTTGTGTGATTAATGGGCTAATTGCAGAGTGATTGGATTTTATGAGAGACGAGGGGAAGGGATCCAGGGCGCAGGATGAAGGCTTCATTTTCTTGATGATGGCCTCCACCTCACTCTGAACAACTTCATCAAAGCTGCTCAGGGACCCAGAATGCAGACGGGTAGATGGCACACTGAGAACAGGGAGGTTGTGGAGCTGAGATCTGATAGTGTCAACTTTGTTTTTAAATGATGAAAGGAACAGGTTGCATTTTTGAGCAGAGTCCTCAGGAGTTTGTTTAATGGGATTAAGCAGATGAGTTATTGTGGAGAAGAGCTGTTTAGAGTTACCAGGGCAGGTGTTGATGATGTTGGAATAATATTTGGAGCGTGCTTCTTTAAGAGAATAGGCGTACGCTTTTTGATGTTCTTTGTATGCCTGCTTATGTACACAGAGACCAGATGATTTTACACGTCTCTATAGCACGGCCAGTTGCCTTCATTCTGCGCAGCTAACCAGTGTAGCAGGGAGCTGAACGGGAGAAAGACACCAGTCTTGTTTTCAAGGGAGCATGTAGGTCCAGAAGCTCTTGGAGAGATTGGTTGTAGTAATCCACAGAGTCATTTGCAGATGAATGATTGACAGCGGTCAGGGCGTGAAAGAAATGCCAAGAAAGTTTTGACCCATGAAAAGAGGCAGGCAATATGTTTTTTTTTAATGTACAAATATTAGATCTTTATTAATTATAATTCCAGCATTAACATCTTTAGTGGGATTGAGAAGTAGGCAGGCATCCTCCCTCTCGTAGCTTCTGGATCCTTGAACACACACTTGTACCTTCATGGCTAATAGAAACACACACAGTTACAGTCTCTGCAGGACATCTGGTAAAGGTCAGCTTTGTGTTTGGTGCTGCTGTCACTTCACTGTAAGAGTTCCTTTTTTCTCTCTTTCCGATAGCTCAATTAACAGCAGACGATCTATTCGGTATTAAGCCAAGACTTGCTTGGTTAAATGTCTAACACTGAGGGAGAGTGGTGCATGTGGGCACACTGTTTTGATATTTGAGTGTGTTTAGGGGTAAGTAGTGGTTAAATGTGTCAGTGACTTCCAGCTTATCTTCCTGAGGGTGCAGCTGATGGAAGCCTGGCAGGGACAAAGCAGGGCTAATGAAGCCCACAGTCTCAGGTTAGCCTCACAGGCCTAGGGAGGAGCGACAGCTGCTCCTCTTTTCTGATCCCCACTGGGATCCCCTGCAGTGGGAAGTGTCCCATTGAGAAGGTACGCATCTGAATAATTGATTGTCAGATTTAATCATTTGTTTTATCAGCGGTGCAAACAGAAATGATTACCTGGGAGCTGATTAGTAGACTTTGAGCTTTTATGTGTGAGGCCAAGCAGCGAGTTAGTTAAATGAAACTAAACGGAACCTGCACTGATTTGTAATTTAAATAGGTTATGAAGTTCATGCATACGCCTCTAGAGTCTGCTTAAAGTTGAGGGAGATCATTAATTTTTTTTTCTCCAACTAAATTACATCTTTACATGAAAAATGGAAATGGACAATTAGGAGGGAAATGATCCTGGAGAGTTAGTGTTGCTGCAGTCCGGGATTAGTTTTGACTTTTGGTTTAAAAAAAGCAGTTTCTTTCCACTTATATTCAGCTTTACCTTTCCTTATTTTATTTTATTTTGTATGATTTATACATTCCAGGTCATGTGCATATTACTGGTATAGGAAGTTAATTCAAAATCACAACAATGACACATTTATGTTTACAGAAGTGTTGCATGAACAATAATTAACATTCAGCATGCAGCAATAATGTTTTCTATGATAAAAAGATTTTTGATAAACACATCTATTTTTATTTTTATTCCATCTTTATGAAAAGCTCAACACTTTACACACATTTTGTTGTTCTGTGCTGACTTAGCACACACCTGTTTGAATCTTTGATTCTTTTATATTAAAAGATCCTGGATTTGTTTCAGTTGTTTTACAAACTCTGCTCCCATTTTCATTTTGCATCTGTCTCTGCTTCCCTGTCTATTAATAATCATTACACTTGTGTCTGTGATTATCTCCGTCTTATATATATATA
>JBBPBX010039242.1:10114-23988 GCA_038048925.1 Garcialebias charrua
ATATGTATATATATATGTTTATATATAATATATGTATATATATATATGTATATATATAATATATATCAGAGTCAGAGTCAGAGTCAGAGAGAATTTATTGTCATTTGCACCGCATGTAGTACATGTGTTGAAAACGAGATTATGTACACAGGGTCCCAGTTACATCCAACAACAAATGCAAGAGAAAAACAATAATAACATCTAGGATTAACTAAGAGAGACATCAGCTAGTAATACACTAAGCCCTAATGTAGTAGAAAAACATCATTATAAACAGCAGCACGAACATGAGTCATTATGAGCAGATGGTCACAGATGAACGCAGCAACAAGAAACAGATCAGTATCAACATGATGTGACATTTTGCAGTGTTTATTCTTATTATTTATTTATTCATGAGTCTGACAGCCTCAGGGTAGAAGCTGTTCCTCAGTCTAGTGGTTCTACATTTGATGCTCCTCAACCTCCGTCCCGAGGGGAGTGGTGCAAAGAGTGAGTGTGCTGGGTGAGTGAGGTCTTTCATGATGCAGGTGGCTCTTTTTCTGCATCTGGAGGTGTAAATGTCTGTGATGGTGGGGAGACTGACTCCCACAGACTTCTGTGCAGCCTTCACCACTCTCTGTAGAGCTTTCCTCTCTGCAACTGTGCAGCCTCCATGCCACACGTTGATGCTGGAGCACAGGACGCTCTCCACTGCACACCTGTAGAACGAGGTGAGGACTGAGCTTCTCAGACCAGCTCGTCTCAGCCGTCTGAGGAAGTAGAGTCTCTGATGACCTTTCTTGATCAGGCTGGTGGTGTTGTTGCTCCAGCTGAGGTTATCATTCAAGTGTACACCCAGGTACTTGTAGCTGGAGACCACCTCCACCGCAGATCCACCTATATACAGTGGGGTGTGGGTGTGTTTGTTCCTTCTGAAGTCCACAATCATCTCCTTCGTCTTCTTCACATTCATGTGAAGGTTGTTCTCTTTGCACCAGCTCTCCAGATGTTCCACCTCCTGTCTGTAGCTGGATTCATCATTATCTGTGATGCATCCCACCACAGCTGTATCATCTGCAAACTTAACAATATGACAGCCTGGATGTGTGGCTGTACAATCATATGTGAGCAGAGTGAACAGAAGAGGGCTCAGCACACATCCTTGAGGAGAGCCAGTGCTGAGGGTGATGGTGGAGGAGGAGAAGTTGTGGATCTTCACGGACTGTGGTCTGTTTGTTAAGAAGTCTAGTACCCAGTTACAGATGGAGGGGCTTAGTCCAAGTGTGGATAGTTTGTCTATCAGAGTTTGGGGGATCATGGTGTTGAAAGCAGATGTGAAGTCCACAAAGAGCAGACGCACGTATGAGTCCTTCTGATCCAGGTGGGTGAGAGCAGTGTGGACCACAGAGGAGATGGCGTCCTCTGTTGATCGGTTCTCGCGGTATGCATATTGATGAGGGTCCTCGCTGATGTTGACGGTTGTCTTGATGTGGGACATGACCAGTTTCTCAAAACATTTAGCGACTATCGGGGTGAGAGCCACCGGTCTATAGTCATTCAGACCAGTCACTGTGGAGCTTTTTGGGACTGGGATGATGGTGGCAGTCTTCAGGCAGGTGGGAACTGACTCCAGTGAAAGTGAGGTGGTGAAGACGTCAGCCAGCACCTCACAGAGCTGGTCCGCACATTCCTTCAGAACTTTCCCTGGGATGTTGTCTGGACCCGTAGCTTTATGAGGGTTGATCCTTCTGAGACTACCTCTCACTTCTGCTGCGGTCACTTTGAGGTGCTCCTCGTCTGGTGATGAGGTGAGTCTGGTGCTAGCTGGTCTGTTTGGATCTTCAAAACGTGCATAAAACTTATTGAGGGCATCAGGCAGGGATGGGTCCCTGGGGCATTGTTTGCTTTTGCCCTTGTAGTCTGTTAAGCATTTGATGCCCTGCCACATGCTCCGTGGATCATGTGAGATGAACTGACCCTCGATCCTCTGTGCATACGCGGCTTTGGCCTTCTTTATGCCATCATCCAGTTCTCTCCTGCACTTTCTCAACTCCTCAGTATCTCTAGACTTGAATGCAGTGTCCCTGGCTGCCAGCAGGGTGCGGACATCCTTATTTAGCCAGGGTTTTTGATTGGGGTAAAATTTAACATACTTTCTTATGGATACATTTTCAGCACATGTACTGATGTAACCCAGGACTGAGGAAGCATAAAGTTCCAGGTCAACTGAACTTCCATTCGTAGCTGCCTCTTTGAAGACAGACCAGTTTGTGTTTTCAAAGCAGTCTCTTAGCATGGGGGTACTATCTTGGCGCCACAATGTGATCTCTCTTTGTTCCGGCTTGGAACGTCTGAGTGGGGGTAGCTGTCTAGGGACCAATAACAGGGAGCGATGGTCGGAAGCCCCGAGCGGTGGGCGTGGCTTCGCCGTGTACGCCCCCTTCACATTCGTGAAGACTTGGTCTAGCGTCTTATTTCCTCGTGTTGCTGTGAAAACGTGCTGATTGAAGGTTGGAAGGATGACACGTAAATCCACATGATTGAAGTCCCCGGAGACAATGAAAAACCCCTCAGGATATTTACACTGCAGCGAGGTGAGTAAGTCATGAATTTCTCCCTGGGCGTCGTTGGCATTAGCATCGGGTGCTATGTAAACAGCGCTTATTATTATCGCTGAATAGTCGCGGGGGAGGTAATGTGGACGACATCTTATTGTTAAAAGCTCCACAGCAGCTGAGCAGATCCTGCTGATAACGGCACAGTTCGTGCACCAGTCTTTGTTAACGTAAATGCAGACGCCACCCCCTCGTGTTTTCCCCGTAGTCTCGATGCACCGGTCCGTTCTGAAAAATAGCCTATTATCCAACTCATAAACAGAGTCAGGAGTGTCCTCATTGATCCACGTTTCCGTGAGGCAAAGCACCGAGCATCTCCTCATCTCCTCCGACGTTGTTACTCTCAGACGAAGCAAATCCATCTTGTTGTCCAGCGACAATGTGTATGTGTATATATATATATATGTATGTGTATATATATATATATATGTATGTGTATATTATATATATATATATATATATATACAGTATATATATCTTTACATACGTGTCTTGATCATCAGATCCTCTGCTTGTCTCTGTTTTTGTGTCATGTTTCCTCATGCGTGATTGTTTTGTTGCTACCATTTAGTTTCATTCCTGACTCTGTGTTCCCACCTAGCAGCATTTGTCTTTTCTACAAATGCATGGAAATCGTAAGCATATTTAAACAACTGATTTCTTTTCACTTAAACTGAACGGAAAATTGTCAGTCTTTGAGAATAAAATTGATTAAAAAAGTGGATTTTATTTTATTTTATTTTGAAAAGAAAACCTTGTGTAAAAAAAATCACTATAATTGGTAACTCACGTTTGTTACTGTAAGGGCTAGCACTTTTGAAGGACAGGATACTGTCACAATATTTTAAAACTATAAAAATAGCATTATGCACAATCTCCAGTGATAGCACAAGCTGTCATGCGTTTTAAAGGACTCTCAGCTACCACCACATTTCATTTTAGCTCCATATCTGACTGGGTTAAAATTAGGTTTGTGTCTGCTAGAGTAGATTAGCTGTAACAATCATCCTAAATTACAAAAAAGTTCATTATTGTCATCTGGGCAAAATTTTCAGATGACCTGATTTAACTATGTTGTGAATTATTTACCTGGATGATTGAGTTTACATCAGGACATCCTGAATTAGATTGATCCCAAAACTTAATCAGTTGTAGATGAACATTCAATAATTGCTTTTTGCAAGTTTTGTTAAACTCCGTTTGCCCTTGGCGCATGAGTTGAGAATGACTCCCAGCTACA
The DNA here is from genome assembly GCA_038048925.1 of Garcialebias charrua. Lineage (NCBI taxonomy): Eukaryota > Metazoa > Chordata > Actinopteri > Cyprinodontiformes > Rivulidae > Garcialebias > Garcialebias charrua. The sequence continues at coordinate 13,952 of JBBPBX010039242.1, forward strand.
ACCACCCCACATGTTAACACAATATCTACTGAAAGTTTAATTAAAATCTGTCCAGTGTTTCATGAGGTATTTTTGCGAACAGACAGACACACAACATTGTCTTGGATATGAATAATTTTTAAGACAAACTTTAAGGCTTCGTTATGGTTTGACTATAAAAAAATATCAACCTGAACTGTACCCATATGTAACATAACTGGTTGTGTTGCTCGAGGAGTAAATAAAAAATACTATAACACAGCTTTCAGAAATATTCAATAATTTACCAACAGTTTTATTTTTTGTATATTTTTTTTAAATATTATTCTCTAATTTTTTTGAACTCATTGTGTTTTTTATTTAATTAAAATTTTTAACAGGAAAATATTAAAAGAAATTGAGCCTGGCTCAGCATAATTGCTGTTTTACAGCCGGTTCCTGTTCTGCAGAAAATAAAAAACACACAGATATCCAGAATAACATCACATTAATAGACACACAGACGTACCACATTATAAAATACAAGAATAGCAGCACTTACACGACAGACACCTAACTGTGACTGCAAAAGAAGGTGTCCAACTGATGACGCGCATGAGACTTCTTAAAAAGTGCCAATGTTGAGATGGACCTTATGTGTTGTGGAATGTCATTCCATGCTTTAGTATAAACATAGAAACATAATCTCTGGCCATAACAGTTTTTAAATGCTGGTAGTGGCAAGTGTCCGCTTGTTGCAGACCTTATCGAGCAACATTTCCATAATTGGTTTTAGGCATCAAAGTAGAAACAGCTACATTATTGACACCATGAAAAACCTGCAAATACTGCTGAACATAATTTAAAAAAGTTAAGAGCATTTGAAGAAGAAAGCTGTAGAGTGATGAGTCCAGCTGGGAAGTTTGTCATCAATTTTGTAGGCCCTACTGTAGAGCCTTGCTGTGGGTTTCAAGATTTCATTAGTAGTGAGAGACCAGACAGGTAAACAGTACGGCATTGTTGAAAGTCTTATGGCATGAAGATAAGTGTTTGAAACAGAAGATGTCAAATTTGATCTAATTTTGGAGTAAACATACATTTTTTGTTTCAGCTTACTACATAAGGATTATACGTGGGCATGATAAGTTCAATGAGAATCCAAAACAATTCCCACATATTTATCAGTAGTAACAATAGAAAGAGGTTTGCTTACAAAAGTAAGATGATTTGATATAATGAAATGTCTCCTAAGTGAGGAAAAATACATATGTTTTTTTTATATTAATTGTCAAGTGATTTTCTTTTAGCCAGAAATGAAATTGCTGAAGATCTGCATGTAGCCGACTGTTGATAGATTCATAATTTGAGCCAGACAAGAAAAGAACAGTATCATCAGCATACATTAAAATATTGGTGATTAAATATTTTGGAAAGGTAATTTATGTATAGTAAAAAGAAAAAAGCAATGGACCCAGTATACTACTCTGTGGGACTCCCATAGAGCAGGTTGTATATCCCAGTCCCATAGTGACCGAGATGTACGACTTCCATGTTTCACAACCTGGCACCTCTCAGTAATAGGAAGAAAACGTTTGTATTGCAGAAAATGAAAGTTGAAAAGAAGTCCATTTTTGTAAGAAGGTGTAGTGATCGACTGTTTCATCAGTATATGATGCTGGAGTGTTTCATTGTGTTTTTTTTCCCCCCAGGGCTCACAGACAGTACTCCATCCAAGAACAGATTACTCACAACTGTTCTTCTGTGTTTATGTATTCGATGTCTGCCCCAAAATCATCATCAGACACATGCCGTAGAGGATTCACAGATTTCAAATAAGCTTGCCTCAGATGTTTCATTTTGATTTGCGCCTAATAAACATCCGGTTTGAATCCAATCTGGCCTCAGATATGTTCACAGGTGCAGTGGGCATCACGTTCCGTCTCTGTGTCTATTTTTACACGCCTGTTTGAGGAGCTGAGGCAGAGCGCCAGCGTCACTGTGACTCAGATGGCTCACGAGACGCCTCACTGCTGAAGTTGGGAGACAAATCACAGCCACCGTTACACATCAGCTGACACCCAGACAAACAAAGAGGGGAAGCGGGTGGGCCACTTGTTAAGTTTGTACCTCAGAGTGAAGTTAACACTGAATGTTTCAGGAATAATTAGAATGTACAACGTCTGGGGAAGTAACTGAGACATCAAGTGAACTGTGTCTGGTTCAGGTGTAGATTCTGTCTTCCAAGGTATTTTATGGACATCTTGGAGACTTCTTACTTCTCATCCAATAATTTGTCAAGAACTAAAGAGCCTACACAGTTACTTGCCAAGATTACTTGCATCTGCTCAGTGACACTTTGGTAAATACTGCCACTTTGATTGCTGATATGTGCTGCTGATTATCCATGCTGCTGATCTCCTGCTGCTGTATATTTTTCTTTAGTTTGTAGCAGGTCGCTTTTGTAAATGAGCCCTCGAGGCTCAATGAGATTTACCTGACTAAATAAAGATTGAATGAATATTTCATGGTGCTGCATTCAATCAATCAATCAATCAATCAATCAATCAATCAATCAATCAATCAATCAATCAATCAACTTTATTTCTATAGCACATTTTAAAAACCACAGGGTTAACCAAAGTGCTGTACATGTATAATAACACAAAGGACAAGTTAATTAAAACGATAAAAACCAAACAAAGCATACAAAAATAAAAAAATACATATAACAGTACCAGTCTCACTGCAGGTGTGTTAAAATGCCATATATCAAGATCACGTGTTAAAAGCCAAGGTATAAAAGTGTGTTTTTAAAAGATATTTAAAAACAGGAAGAGAGGAGGCCTGTCTGACACTCAAGGGTAAGTTGTTCCACAGTCTGGGAGCAACAACAGCAAACGCTCTGTCACCTCTGAGTTTCAGCCTAGTTTTGGGGACTGTCAGCAGCAACTGATCAGCTGATCTTAGAGATCAAGGAGGGCAGTAGGGCTGAAGCAGCTCAGACAAATATGGTGGGGCAAGGTTGTTCAGGCATTTAAAAACAAACAGCAAAAGTTTAAAATGAATTCTTTAGTGCACAGGGAGCCAGTGAAGGGACGCCATTCATTCATATTCATCTACTCACACAGACCCACGTTCATGCTTGTTCGGCGTCTTGTTTCACACTATTAGTGTTTTGTGTGTACCTTAGATCTTTTAGTGTACCGTTTGTCGTTTGTTTAGCGTATACTCTAGCCCCTCATTTATGGCGGTGGTTTGGAACCACGCCCCCCATGATAAGTGAAAAACCGCAAAGTAGGGATACAGCAGTCCAAGTTCAAGTAAACTTAATTGTCATTACCATCTCATGTGGTACATGAGTTGGAACTAAATTATGTAGACAAATATTAGTAGTAGTAGTAGTAGTAGTATTAGTAGTAGTAGTAGTAGTAGTAAGTAGTTTATTTTATTATTTATATACAGGTCTATATTAAGGAGTTTTAAACCCTTCCCACACTCTTAAAATGTCCCTAACAATTTTCTAAACTCTAAATGCTCTAAAACAGAACAGCATGTCAATCAGCTCTCTGCCTCTGGCTGCTCTCCACCACCTGGCAGCGCTTTCGGCCACGCCCACTTTGCTGCAGAGCAGAGATCTGACAAGCTGCAAGAGGAACCTTTTCCTGCAGCTGTGGGCTGCACACAGGTGCTAAATGATTTTAAATAATTTATTTTAAATAAAACTTCCATGCCGATTGAGCGGCTCATCCATCAATCAGCCAATTGTGTGCCATGTCCGATCATATTTAAAAAAAAACGTGACAGAACGAGTCTGTGAGAAACAAACCGCAAAGTAACGAGGAATGCTTTATCTTATTCATTCATTCAACCTTTATTTATACAGGCTAGCCTCGTTGAGCCACGGGGACTCATTTACAAGAGGGACCTGTCTCACTCACACCCAGGGTCAATTTAGAGTTACCAATCAACCTAACATGCATGTTTTTGGACTGTGGGAGGAAACCGGAGCACCCGGAGAAAACCCACGCATGCACGGAGAGAACATGCAAACTCCACCCAGAAAGGCCCCCGGACCGGGATTTGAACCGGGGACCTGCTCGCTGAGAGGCAGCAGCTCTACCAGTTGTGCCACCGTGCTGCCGTGCTTAGATCCTTATTCACTGTTTCTTTTTACACTTTATATGTTTGCTTTTGTTGGCTGTAACTGGGACCCTGTGCACACAATTTCATTCCACCTCATGTACCACATGTGATGAAATGACAATTAAACCTACTTGAACTTAAATCAGTGCATTATTAAGATCATTATTAAAAAGAATGGGCCTCATGCAAGAACCGTTCGTACGCACAGATTTGTTCTTAAACTGTGCGTACGAACGATTTAGGAACATTTGTGGCATCCAACAATGTTTTCGTATCCTAAGATTTTTTTCAGATACGAACAAAATTTACGTGTGGTCCAGACCTGTCGTAAATTTTAGGAGCAGTCGGTCTGCTGTCATCCAGACGGATTTCCTTCACTAATAACTCATATTTCGTTATTTAGAAAATATTCTGAGTTTAAAATAAATTAAATGCAACGACACAAATTGGTTAAATTAAAATAAAGCGGCTTCAACCCCCCCCGCCCCCGTGCCCCACGTCGACCACCGTGCGCCCCCCGCGCGTGGCGCAGCCCCCCCCCCGTGCCCCGGGGATGGTCCGTGCGCGCCGCACGAGTGGGTCCTCGGCTTTATCACAGCTTGAACACGCATGCTGTTGGCACGCGTCTTGCGCAAGGTGCGCATGGCATTTATTTTTCCATCCATCTCGGTAGCGCAGACTTTTCCTTGAAGCCATTTTCAGATCAAACCATTTATTCTTGATTTCTGATACTGTACGACCCACGGGAGACACAACATGCACTAATATTAATATGACGTTAACTGTAGTTTCGAGACATTTTAAAATGCTTTTGTTCAAAAACACATCCGACACTTGCGGGGGGGTGGGGGGTAGCGGTGCGCCACAGCTCTTCTGAATAAGTGAAACTATAATGTAACACAGTTGTTTACACTAAAATTAAAAATATTTGACCATCCGACACTTGCGGGGTGGGAGGGGTAGCGGTGCGCCACAGCGCGACTGAGAGCAGAACTTCAATCTCCGAACGCGTGAAGTTCTTCTTTTTACTTCTTGATTTTGAATGAATGGACACTTCCTGCTGTCAAAAGGCAGGAAACGTGGCCTTATATGGTGTTTTGAGGGGTGGGAATTATGTAAATGACCTCTCCGCGAGCACGCGCAGGTGGATAGAACAGGTGGGATTCATTAAATTTACGCAGCTCGTTTACACACTTTTCCTGTGGATAGAAGAGTTTGTTGAATCTGACGTGGCATGTTCGTACGAACGCTTCGTACGAACAAAAGTAGGAGAAATTTAGGATAAAAATACGAACATGTTCGTGCATGAGGGCAAATGATCAGCTACCCTCAGCTCTGTGGAGCTTGTTAGTATTTTTTATGCCAATATTTGAAAGCCTACTATTGAAGAGACAAATAAAAGAGTAAACAGCTGTGGGCAACCTGCTTAGTAGTCAGCTCCTATGTTTCATATTTTATTTAATTAACTCAACCACGTTTGACTCTTTAAATACAAAACAATTTTATATATTATTCTAGTCAAGACATTCAGAAGCCTATTTGTATTGATTACCCAACAAACAGATTAAAAATGAAATATTTAACATCTGGTGCATGCATATATACTGTGTATATATATATATATATATATATATATATATATATATATATATATATATATATATATATTGGGCAGCACGGTGGCACAACTGGTAGAGCTGCTGCCTCTCAGCGAGAAGGTTGCCGGTTCAAATCCCGGTCCGGGGCCTTTCTGGGTGGAGTTTGCATGTTCTCCCCGTGCATGCGTGGGTTTCCTCCGGGTACTCCGGTTTCCTCCCACAGACCAAAAAACATGCTTGTTAGGCTGATTGGTGACTCTAAATTGACCCTAGGTGTGAGTGTGAGAGTGGATGGTTGTTTGGTGTGAGTGAGACAGGTCCCTCTTGTAAATGAGTCCCCGTGACTCAACGAGGCTAGCCTGTATAAATAAAGGTTGAATGAATGAATGAATGAATGAATGAATATATATATATTCATTCATTCATTCATTCAACCTTATATATATATATATATGGCAAAAACCAATGCAGATTTGTTCCTGTCTTTGATTTTATACGTCTACCTTATAATGTTTTGCTAGTTTTTTGATACTTTGTTAAAAAAAAAAAAAAAATTTCTTTCTTTTTTCTCTCTTTTTTTTCTATTGTTTATTTGTTTGTTTATTGTTTAAGGAAATTCTACCATTGCTGTTCATTGTTCTTTAGTTTTAGAAGGTCGCTTTCGTAAATGAGCCCATGAGGTTCAAAAGATTTACCTGACTAAATAAAGGTTGAATGAATGAATGAATGAATATATTATTGGAGTTGTTAATGTTGATGTACGCTTTCTAAGATTTTACTGTATTTTCCTGGCAAAGATCAGCATCCAAAGATTATTCTTGTTTTGCAACATTTTTCAAAAGATTCCAAAGGCTCCATTTGAACGTATAGTCAGAAAAAGTCTTGGAGGTAAAAACGATAACTTCTCAGTCTTACTGAAAGTGCCAGGTCTGTAAGTAAGATGGGAGCAGTCTAAGAATAGCAGACCAGAAATAAGCCAGACATTTCCCTCAGGAGGTGGGGAAGAGAAACAAAGCCATTAACGTTGGATTTTGCTCCTCTTCAATTTTTATCCCCCGGATCTGGGGTATAGTTTTCTTTTTGTTTTGTTGCAGGGCTATGATACACCACTTGTGTTAGGACTACCATTTTTTTTTATTGATACCAAGATGTCATCACACTTCAGTCTTTGTTATTTAGCTCTTTCAATTAGCCCAAAACATGTGTCAAAATCTAACTTGAGTGTGTCAGTTTCATGTGCTTGCATAGTGATACCTCCGAGATGCTCCAGCTGCCCAGTAACAGTTTTGTAACATTGACTTTTAGCAGCTGCTATAGGATCTTGTTGCCGTGGATACCTCTCTCTTCTGTCTTTCTATCTTCATTTCCTCATTTTCCTTCTCTGTCTTACATCCTTCTTAACCAACTCGTCCTTTAGTTTGTTGGGTCACCACTAATGTTTTGCATGGCAGCCGATTGTGAGAGCTTTCAACCAGCCCAACATGAAAAGGGAATCAAGGAATACCCTCCTCTTCCTTAAAAAAAGCCATACATCGACATGCCTTCAGTTCATTTTCTCTCACTTGTTTCAAATTTTAAGAGTGATGGTTTTGTTCTCCAGAACATTCACAGTGGGCATACGTTTTAACTTGTGGGAATATTGCATTTGCACTGTTTATTCATCACTCATTTGTCCCTCGGTAACACAAATGCCAACACAACATTGATTTGTCTGCTGTCAGTATGTCGCAGTCTTCCTTATTCTCCTCTGCTCTCTGTCTACACTGACAATTTAAGCTGCCTTCTGCACACAACCAGGAGAGAGCAGACTGCCCACACAGAGCACTAGATAAAGAGCAGATTCCAGGCTTAGTATAACCCCAGAAAATCTGGAGTTTAACCCACAACCCAAACAGCTCACATCAAAACACATAGTTCAGCTTGTAAGAGTGACCAAGTGTACAGGATCAGATCTCAAGCCTACACTGATCCCTCTTGGATCATTCTTCTCTTCTGTTGGTTCTATGCACATCCAGACACTGTTCTTTTGTGACTTGGTCCCAGCTGTCTCCAGAGAAAGTCAAAGCAGTTCCTGGTTGTGTCTCCATCTCTGGAGTTTTAATTTGTCCAGTTGATTTTGTTTGAGACTGAGAGATCAGCGTAACCTTTGCCTTTCTGACACTGTAATTGAACCGCCTCTGGACTCGGTTCCATGTAATTAAGAAAATGGCATTTTTATCCCATCCTGTTTTTGAATCTTGGTCTTATGCTCTAGAGAGAGTACTGTACTTCGTATTTTCTCTCTGTGGCCTGTAAATATACTGTATGTAGTTATTAGATTAGTTACATTACCTCCTATGAAGGAGATCATATTACATCTGTGCTTGTGGCTTAGAAACCCTCAAAGCTCCTTCTGTTTTCTTCTTCTTCACCTAAACACGTTGTTTACAAGGAGACAGCAAACAAGTTTCTGTTGTTGCTATCTTTAGAATAAAATATATCATTTAGAAAAATACAAGCAGTATGCCAATGTCCATTGCTGAGGGATTAGTGAACGTTTGAAGTTTTTTTTAGATATGTTTGTCTAGACTGGAATTGAACAGGGAGTGCAACTAAACTTTAAGAATGCAATTGTAGAGGGAACAAGTTACACTTTGTGTAAGAATAAAGGTAGGATTTAATTAATTAATTAATTTTTATTTATTTGCTTGTCTGAGGGTCCCAGTTACCACCAACAATATCAAAAATATAAAGTGTAAAAAGAAACAGTATAAAAGTATCTACAATATACAAGATATACGCTAAAGAAATGCCCAACATTATGCTAAAGACTCTAGTGACTAATAGTCCATCCATCCATTATCTTTTACCCGCTTCTTCCATTTTGGGTCAGGGGGTTCGCCAGTGCCCCTGTCCAGCAATCACAGTGCGAGGGGCGGGGTACACCCTGGATGGGTCGCAAGTCCATCACAGGGACAACTAATAGTGACTAATAGTGTAAAACAATATACTGAACAGCAGCAGCACGGTTCTCATATTCTCTTCGGCTATAGTTCACACACTAATGTGAGCAGAGTCGGGCTCGGAGCCAACCCCAAAACGAACATAAACTGGGATTTATAAAATAAGTGGTATAGAGTGACAGATCCTGACGAGTGAAAGGAGCAATTTTGTCCGAGACTAGACGCAGTGGAGGAGCTGTGGGGTGGCCAGTGGTGGCCTTGGCCAACATAGGTTCATCTTCACTTTCATGTTATCTAGTTCACAAGATGGACCGATGGAGGATATTTCCAATTCCCCTCTTTGCACAGCCATGGGGACAAAAAGAGGAAAAATACAAGTTGCTGCCTCTTGGTCACAGTTGACACTAACCTGCTGAAAGAAAAACTGATAACTGCTGCATAAAGTTTCCAAAATGCAATTTTTGCTCATCTCTTTCATAATATTAATAAACAAATGGGAAAAATGCCTGAAAAAAACATTCTGTTGAGATGCAGTTTTAGATGTCTCAAATTGATTGTTAAAAAAAAAATACAGTAATAATCTATACAATCATTTGCATTATTTGAATTATTCTTTATATTATGCTACCATGCTTTAAAAGAGCTCCTTAACTCCAGTCTTTCACTCCATTTGAGTACATGATCCTCGCGACCATCATCGCCAACTGCATTGTCTTGGCCCTGGAGCAGCATCTTCCTGGAGAAGACAAAACCCCCATGTCCAAGAGACTGGTAAGATGCTGGCACATGGCTGCAAAACCCAGACTCAGTGCCTCCATGGGAGCCCAACGTGCTAATAAATATTATCTTTCTTTGTCGTTTCATGGTAACAGGAGAAGACGGAGCCCTACTTCATTGGGATGTTTTGTTTCGAGGCCGGAATAAAAATCATCGCCTTGGGTTTCGCGTTCCATAAAGGGTCCTACCTCCGTAATGGCTGGAACGTCATGGACTTTATCGTGGTCCTCAGTGGGTGAGTCCAGCAGTGTGCAGCACTGCTTATTTTTAAATGTTCATCTGTGAACCAGGATTAGCATCTCAAATAGGACGGAATGGCGATTCTCAAAAAAAAAAAAAAAAGTATACTGTATATATATATATATATATATGGGGCCAAGATGGTGTAGAGGCAGGGCTGCCGACTTAGGACCTGAAGGACACAGGTTCAAGCCCCGGCCACTACACACCCTGGGGTGTCTATGAGTGCACACCTAATTCCCCAGCTCCCCGGGCGCCTTCTATGGCTGCTCACTGCACCACCTGGTGGTGGTTGGGTTAAATGCAGAGACGAATTTCGTCTTGTATGGGAAACATACACAGATGACAGAAATGTGACATTTATTTATAATCACACACA
>JBBPBX010039243.1:0-25340 GCA_038048925.1 Garcialebias charrua
CGAGTTTAATGTTGTTTAAGTGACTTTTGGATGTTTTTTTTTCGTTTAACAAAATGATACACAACATTTTAATCAGCTAAGATTATTCCCGTACTAAAGTAAGTCCCAAATTATGATTTGGTTTTAAATAAAAAGTTGATGCATGTTAAAGTTTTGAGCAGGAGTTGCATTTGCGCTCTTCAAAACTTCTTCCAAAATGTTCTACATAAATTTGAAAATTTTAAGAAATTAAGAAACAAGTTAAACTCCAATCAGTCAGCGGCACTTTGATTGTTCAGGGTCCTAACTTTTAATATAATACATAATAAACCCAAATAAACTCTCAAAGGTAACACCAAATTTCAACAATCACAACATTTGCATTCAATGTATTTCCACTACAATGGACGAGATATATTATCGGGCCTTCCTCATTGTGTCTGTGATAAATGCAGCACATATTAACTCTGCCAAATGTGTTTGTCCTATTTCCACAATGCAGGGGCCTTACTTTTCTCTGACCTTCAGTGGGCTGCAAAGCCAGCACAAAATATGCATTTAGAAGAAGCAGCAATAGTGGATGTGAGGGTAGCTGGAGATTGCTTTCTTTTGTACGACGTCCCGCGGAACATGCATCACTGTCCACCTCCAACAAACAGCTAGTAATATGCAGAAATATTAAGCAGGATCAGCAAATAAATATATGGAGTGGAGCTAGCATCACGACAGATGTGGGCTATTTGCATGGAGCTCCTCTGTCATGTCATTAGCCAACTCTCTCAGCCTAGCAGGTAAAATGAATGAACTGGCTGGAGATGTTTTGTGTGGTAAAATGACTGGTGGCATAGTGGACGTATCTACAATATGGCCTCTTCTGCCAGATATTTGTTTACATGTGAGTGTATAATAAAGACAAATTGTGTATTTTTCTGGTCTACTGCCAGGAAAGTGGTCACCTGCTCACACAGACTCAGGTCCGTGCTGCTATAGTTCAGTGTTTAGTGTTATCTTAGTTTTAGCGTATTTCTTAGTTCATATCTTGGATCTTATTCCTGTTTTCCTTTACAATTTATACTTTTGTTGGATGGTAACTGGGACCCTGTGTTCACAATTTCGTTCCACCACATGTACCACATGAGATCAAAAAGGCGTTCAATTCAAGATCAACTGGACTTTATTTGTAACAGAAGACGTTTCGCTTCTCATCCGAGAAGCTTTATCAATTCAATGAACCAGACTGTGTGTGCGTGTGGATTTATAACAGGAGTCACGCACCATCATATGTAAATTGCAAGCTGAGGTAACACATACATGTAAATTGACAGATCACACCTTAACAGTAGGGAGTTCCCTTGAAGTCTCTGACAGAAGACACAACAACTGTATGTAAATTGACAAAAAACACCTCACAGCCCAACAACAGAGGTTTCTCAACAAACTTTGCTAGTCTAATTCACAGACAAGACACCTCTGCTCCCATCCGGTGTAAAACGTTTGTGAATCAGCCCCAAAACTGAGTTGTAAGTCTTGGAAAGTTGAAATCTCAGACCTCCTCCTCTGTTAAGAGAAGGTTTTTCTCTCTTAACATACACAGCTTCCTTCACACCTCTCTCAAACCATCTGTGCTCTCGGTCCAAAATTTGCACATTTTCATCCTCAAATGAGTGACCCTTGTCCGTGAGGTGGAGGTGAACAGCTGAGTTTTGTCCAGAGGAGGTTGCTCTCCTGTGTTGGGACATTCGTCTGTGAAGAGGCTGCTTAGTTTCTCCAATGTAACGGTCTGAGCAAACCTCGCTGCACTGGACTGCATACACCACACCACTCTGTTTGTGTGTGGGGGTTCTGTCCTTAGGGTGGACCAGCCTCTGTCTGAGAGTCCTGCTGGGTTTGAAATGTACTGGGATGTTGTGTTTGTTGAACATGAGATGAGAATGACAATAAAGAACCTCGATTGTCCTTGAGGAAAAGAAGGAAAGAAGGGCAACAATGTAGTTGCCTATGTCTGCATGTATTTGTCCAAGGCAGAGATTTCAATGAAACTCTCAGAAAGGGTTAATTAGATGTACATCTACAACTGATTATCTTTAGAAATCAACTTGAGACAAAAAAAAAAAGCAAAATAGGCAAAAGCAAAAATGCCTATAACCCAAACAAATTTGCAATTATTCAGCTAAGAGATGGTGTGGTATTTATTAGCTGTGATTCAGTTACAACACATGCTCTCTTAGTGCTAACTAGTGATGTGAGGAATGAAACGTTTGAATGATGTAATTACAGTATTTTCTGGTGTATAGGTCGCACCTGTGTATAGGTCGCATTGCCCAATTATCACCAATAGATTGGAAAAATCCCTAGATAGGTCACACTGGTGTATAGGTCGCACCTACGTTTAGCTCTGCTGCAAATGTCTGCCACAGGAGCGCACAGCAAGGCTTTTAAGAAGATTAACACTTAAAAACAATTATTTGTTTGATAAAAATTATAGCAAATATATGTCTGAGCTGAACTTTTCCTTAATAAATGAACGTAATTGTGAAATGAGCTGGATTTAAAAATTTGTTTCACCGAAAGTGATAACAAGCCATATATAGGTCGCACCTGAGTATAGGTTGCAGGCCTTGAAAAAAAAAAAAACATAAAAAGGTGCGACCTATACACCAGAAAATACGGTATTCCCTTCCCCCCTTTGTCCTGTTCGGCATTGTGGCATTCAGAATTATTGACTGGGTGTTGAGGTGATACCCAACAGATTTACTTTTACAAGCAGAGCATTATGGCTGGCCTTAATGCTCCGCTTGATGTATAAGTAAAACTTTATTAGAATTTGCTTTGTGTTTGTTTAAGATGTAATGGACACGGGGATGAAAAGACAGAAGAAAACAAAGCTAGAAAAGTGAGAGAAGGGGTAAAAGAGAAAGAAGGCGAAAGGAGTAGAGGAGCGAGAGATAAATAAAGAGAACGCAAATCAACATCATTGAGGTCTGCCTCTAGACTTGCGGAAAGGAAAAAAAGACAAAACCGAGAAACTACAACAACAAAACAACATATACAGTTTAATGATACTTATAACATCATTAGAAAGTATTTTAGTTTAGTTTTTTTAGTTTTGTTTATTTATTCTTTTCATTTCAATTAAAACGAGACATATTCAAAACAAATAAAATAAAATACCTATAAAATGAAAGGCAGCAGAAGAAGAATAAATTCTTATCATTTCTGCCCCTTCTCAACAATATCAAATCAAAACAATCAATTCACCAATACATAATACAACAAACCACAAAACTTATCACAATTATTCATTATAATTCCTTAATATTAGCAAACTTAAATATATCTCGTCAGCAATACATTCATGATCTTTTTCTTAAATACAACTAATGATTTCTCTTTTTTTGCATCATTATCCTATTCCATAAACTAATTCCGTTTATTAAAGTAGACCTACCCTTTAAACTTGTTCTATACCTCGTCTTTACAAAAATATCTGTTCCCTTTAAATTATAACAACTATTCCTTTTAACAAAATTCACTTGTATATTCAATGGTAAATTTTGATTCTGAGCCTTGTACATAAGTAATAGAATACTGTATTGTAATCCACCTAATCAAAAAACTTAAGAATTTTCAGTTGATAAAACAGAATACAGTACTTGAAGGATGATGATAATGCTTCCTTGAGATCATTCTTATCACTCTTTTTTGTAAAATAAACATAGACTTGGTTGCAGTTTTACAAGATGTACCCCAGATACTAGCACAATAGATCAAATGTGGCACAACAATTGTATTGTACAGCAAACACAATGCCTGGTCAGTCAGAAATTTCTGTACTTTATATAGCACTGCCATAGACTTAGAGATTTTAGTTCTTACAAAAATAATTTGTTTTTTCCATGACAATTTATCATCAATAATCACTCCCAGGAACTTCACTCACTCTGGGTATCTCGACACCATCAATTTTGAAAAGAAAATCTACAATTGGGTTTTTTTACATCATAAACATATACTTCATCCCATTTTTGTATGTCTAAATCTTCTTTGAATTTATCTAATTCTTTTTTGAATGTATTTATTATTGTATTTATTCTTTTTTTTATTTGGTATGCTTTCATTACTTTTGTAAATTGAAAAATTGGTAAATGATCACTGATATCCATCATCATTATACCATTTATCACATCACCGTCTGTTACGTTTGTGAATATATTGTCAATTAATGTAGCCCTTTGAGATGTAATTCTTGTCAGATTTGATATTAACGGATATAAATTTAAACTATTCATTTAGTTCATAAATATACTGATATTATTAGAATCTGTCATGATTCCTAAATCAATAAAATCTCCACATAATCAAACGTTTGTATTTCTACTCTTTATTAATAAATCTAATATCGTATCAGTAAATGTCTCTATCTTAGAACATGGTGATTGATAAACACAACTTATTATAATATTTTTTCCATTTTAGTTTATTATTTCCACTGTGATCATTTCCATCATATTATCAACAACTATTGACATTTCTTTAGTTAACTTACATTTTATTTCCTTATTTATAAATAAAGCCACTCTTCCACCTTTTTATTTTTTCTGTTCATATAATGAAAATCATATCCTTCAATATGTATGTTATTTATATTTTCGTCATTAAGCCATGTCTCCGATAGTACTATTATTTTAAAAGTTTTATTTATGTTATAAAGATGATCTAGCATGTAAGATATATTTGCATTTATATTTCTACAGTTAAAGTGAATAATAGAAAGGTCTTCATCTGCCATGTTAACATCCTTAAACTGTTCTTCATTATAATATTTACTGTATTTTTTAATTGGAAAAGACTACTATCTAACTCTTCTTCAACATTATTTATCCGAAGGACGCGGGTTCGTGTCCCGGCCACTACACACCTTGGGGTGTCTATGAGTGCACACCTAATTCTCCAGCTCCCCGAGCGCCCTCTGGCTGCTCACTGCACCACCTGGGGTGGTTGGGTTAAATGCAGAGACGAATTTCGTCTGTGTATGGGAAACATACGCAGATGACAGACAAACACATTATTATTATTATTATTATTTATTTTAAATTCCATATCATCATTCATCATGAATAAGACGCGTGTTTTTCATTAAACCAGTTTTTCTTTGTTGTCCCTATATGATAATCATAGGGCGCCATTTGACATCTTTTAAACGTATCCAATTTTTTCCAAATGCTTCACATCTTGTATCATTTTCGTCTTGCTCTCCTTCCTGTACTCTAATCAGAGTCAGAGTCAGATAATCTTTATTGTCATTTGCACCGCATGTGGTACATGTGATAAAATGAGATTATGTATGCAGGGTCCCAGTTACATCCAACAATAAAATGAAAGATAAGAACAGTAATAACATCTAAGATATGAACTAAGAAAAACATCAACAAAAAAATACACTAAGCACTAATATCATAAAAAAAACATTACTCTAAACAGCAGCACGAACATCAGTCTGTATGAGCAGATGGGCACGAATGAACACAGCAACATGAAACAAATCAGCAGCAACATGATGTGATATTTCACAGTAATTATTCTGGTTAATTACTTATTCATGAGTCTGACAGCCTCAGGGTAGAAGCTGTTCCTCAGTCTAGTGGGTCTACATTTGATGCTCCTTAACCTCCTTCCTGAGGGGAGTGGGGCAAAGAGTGTGTGTGCTGGGTGAGTGGGGTCCTTTATGATGCAGGTGGTCCTCTTCCAGCATCTGGAGGTGTAAATGTCTGTGATGGTGGGGAGACTGACTCCAACAGACTTCTGTGCAGCCTTCACCACTCTCTGTAAAGCTTTTCTCTCTGCAACTGTGCAGCCTCCATGCCACACGTTGATGCTGGAGCACAGGATGCTCTCCACTGCACACCTGTAGAAGGAGGTGAGGACTGAGCTACTCAGACCAGCTCGTCTCAGCCGTCTGAGGAAGTAGTCTCTGATGACCTTTCTTGATCAGGCTGGTGGTGTTGTTGGTCCAGCTGAGGTTATCGTTCATGTGTACATGCAAGTACTTGTAGCTGGAGACCACTTCCACCACAGATCCACTCATGTTCAGTGGGGTGTGGGTGTGTGTGTTCCTTCTGAAGTCCACAATCATCTCCTTTGTCTTCTTCGCATTTATGTGAAGTTTATTCGCTTTGATTTGATTTGATGTTTATTCATTCATTTTAAAAGAACAATACAAGACAGTTTCATCAGATACAAGAATACAAGTAGGATAAAATGAAGGGAGCAGAAAGAAGATGAAATCTTATTATATCTGCCCCTTATTTCACAGTTTGTTCAACCAATGATAACCTTCAAACTACATCACAGAATGAATAATTCTACTTAATTTTTCTAACTGTAATACACAAACTACATCACAAAATGAATAATTCTACTTAATTTTTCTAACTGTAATACACAAACTACATCACAAAATGAATAATTCTACTTAATTTTCCTAACTGTAATACACAAACTAGATCACAAAATGAATAATTCTACTTAATTTTCCTAACTGTAATACACAAACTACATCACAAAATGAATAACTCTACTTAATTTTTCTAACTGTAATACACAAACGCACTAAGCTACATCATAAGTACTACATAAGTGTAATACACAAACACACTAAGCTTTGCACCAGCTTTGCACCAGCTCTCCAGGTGTTTCACCTCCTTCCTGTAGCTGGACTCATCATTTTTGCCGTAAGTCGCTGCAGTGACCACTAACGCAGCGCCGCACACCCGTTTATCGGTATGAGACTGAACAAGCGTACATACTGGTCTCTAAACATGTACAGAACTTTATTTACAAACACTTAGCTAACACATTACACCACACATTCATCCATAAACACATACCTGTACAGTATTTACTGTACAACAGTTCTGTTCTGCACAGCACGTTCAATAAATAAAAAAAACTATAAAAACAAAGTGCTTAAGTGTACAGTCCAAGAACGTTAAAAATGTATTTTTCAGCACAGAAACAGCATGGAAAAGAAAATCACCTTACTTTGAAAACGGTTGCAACCATCAGAAACAAGTCACAGCCATCAGAAACAGGTTGCAACCATCAGAAACCAGTCACAGTCATCAGAAACAGGTTGCAACCATCAGAAACAAGTCATAGCCATCAGAAGCAGGTTGCAACCATCTGTATGAAAAAAACAGTGCCTTGGTGTACAGTCCAGGAACTTTAAAACGGTAGAATCAGCACAGAAACAGCATAGAAAAGAAAAAATTCCCTTACTTTGATTGAAGTGGAGGTAGACAAGCTTATGAAGTGGTTCTGATGGTCAAACCTGGATCAGAGTGACCTGCTTAACCCTTGAGGGTAGCTGTTCAACCATGAATGATGGGGGCATGTAAGTCCAGAAAGGCAGAGGTAAGATGTGAGTTCAGGTCAGGTGTGTGGACCTAATGGAAGATGGAGAGATGCTGGAGGAGGCAGGATGAGCAGGATTCAGGAGAGAGGACAGAGCAGCACGTCTGTTCATCAGGTCAGGTGATGGAGATGCAGGTAGGTCAGGGCTCAGCTGGTGTTGTCTGTTGAAAGAGACACACAAAGAGATGAGGATCTCAACTTTAAGCTGTTTCTCAACCAACTGCAATAAAAACATAAACACAGACAGAAAACATGTGAAACTTACTTTTATCAAGATGACATTGCATATGTGAGATGGAGAGGTGCTGGAGGAGGCAGGATGAGCAGGATTCAGGAGAGAGGACAGAGCAGCACGTCTGTTCATCAGGTCAGGTGATGGAGATGCAGGTAGGTCAGGGCTCAGCTGGTGTTGTCTGTTGAAAGAGACACACACACAGATGAGGATCTTAACTTCAAGCTGGATGATCTACTGCAATAAAAAGATAACTGAAACACAGAGAAAAACATGTGGTCTTTACGTTTATGGTGTAGTGCAGATGTGGGATGGAGAGGTGCTGGAGGAGGCAGCATGAGCAAGATTCAGGAGAGAGGACAGAGCAGCACGTCTGTTCATCAGGTCAGGTGATGGAGATGCAGGCAGGTCAGGGCTCAGCTGGTGTTGTCTGTTGAAAGAGACACACACAGATGAGAATCTCAACTTTAAGCTGGATGATCTACTGCAATAAAAAGATAACTGAAACACAGAGAAAAACATGGGGTCCTTGCATGTATGGTGTAGTGCAGATGTGGGATGGACATGGACCAGGGGCCGTGATGCTTTGTAGGCTGTGGAGAGACAGGTGATGAATACAGTAGATGCAGCTATAACATAAAACAAAACAAAAAAAGGAAAAATAACATGTCATAACTGTACCATTATGAGGATGCTGTGCTGGTTAGTGGGAGTAGGCAGGTGGTCTTGCTGAGGCTGGTGGAGTGGAGAGGAGGATGAGTAAGCTCTGAACATAGGCAGAAGATGATTAACAGATGAAGTTACTGTATGACATGACACAAAACAGAAAACTCAAAAATAAAAATAACATTTCATTACCTGTAGCGAGGGAGCAGGGGGGGAGGAAGTGAGGCGTGTTTTACTGGGGAGAGGGTGAGCTGTCCATGGACTCCTGGCTTGTTGCAGCAGAACTGGATGGTGTTTGTTCTGCTGCACCAGTAGATCCTGGAGGCGCTGCTGGGACCTTAGTGACAAATCTCAACATGCTGCTTTGCACCTGTTCCTGTTCTTTGTTGTCCAGGATCTGCTGGTAACAAGCAAGCCCGTCCATGACGACTCTTTGAGCCCTGGCGAACCTCTCCCCATCAGTGTCCTGCGCCACAAACCGGGCCAAGCCGTTCTGGATGTCCCTAAATGCCTTGGCCAACTCCTGCCATGTGCAGACCTTGGTCGGAGGGCTTGGCGTGACGTGCTGCTCCTCTTCCTCATCCATGATTTGCCTGTCCAGCTCCATCAGGTCTTCTGGAGCCAACTCCTCTCCTGCTTCACCCAGCAGCTGTTGGACATCGTCTTCCTCCATGTGGAGATCCAGTGACCTGCCAATCTCCACAACATTCTGGATGACACAGGTCACTTCCTAGGAACTGGGTAACATCTTAACAAGCTGTGGACACAACTTTTTCCACACGCCACTAATGTTGCTTTGTGTCACCTGTTCCCAGGAGTGGCCAATGTTGTGCACAGAATCTAATGCCCCTTTTCCACCGGTCGGCTCGGGTCGGATGTTACGTCATATGTGCGTCGCAGAGACCCCCTTTCATCCTTTCCCACCGGCTATTCCGAGCGGAGCCGCGCGAGATTTCCTGAGATTATCGGGCTGGTTTCAGAGGGGTACTGAAGCGAGCTCACCCGCTCCGGAAGTAGGAAGGAGGAGACGAGAGCTGTTTTTACGGAAGCGAGGGACGCGATCACTGCAGGACTTTTACATGATAAACACGGTAAAAACAATTATTATTTTTTAAATTTATAGCAAAGATGGGTCTTCAGCTGAACGTGTCCTTAATAAAATCACGTACTGCTCAAAACTGCAGGATTTTAAAAAAATAGGTTCGCCACGAGCAACACGCGGCGCGCGGGCGGCTTTATGTCTTTAAATGTAGCTCAATGAACAGATATAAAATATATTTCATAGCTGACTTTAATAGTACGAGGGCTCCTGAGCTTAACCACGCTTTAATATTGTCACGTATGGTCAAATGTGCTGCATTTAAAGTAGTTTCGCTTTGACTTTTTCCAAAACCTGTGTTTGCACAACGAAAATAAATTATAAAAATTCGAATTTTATTTCAAATAACTCCAACAGGATACATTTCGTATATGAACATGTTGTGATCACACTAGATTTTTTTGAAAAATATCAGCTTTGTGGTTTTTGATAGAATTGATAATATGTGATACAAAGTAGAAAATAATGGACGTAGGTTGACACATTTATGTCTATAAAACATTGAATTTTATTTCAAATAACTCCAACAGGATACATTTCGTATATGAACATGTTGTGATCACACTAGATTTTTTTGAAAAATATCAGCTTTGTGGTTTTTGATAGAATTGATAATATGTGAACAAAGTAGAAAATAATGGACGTAGGTTGACACATTTATGTCTATAAAACATTGAATTTTATTTCAAATAACTCCAACAGGATACATTTCGTATATGAACATGTTGTGATCACACTAGATTTTTTTGAAAAATATCAGCTTTGTGGTTTTTGATAGAATTGATAATATGTGAAACAAAGTAGAAAATAATGGACGTAGGTTGACACATTTATGTCTATAAAACATTGAATTTTATTTCAAATAACTCCAACAGGATACATTTCGTATATGAACATGTTGTGATCACACTAGATTTTTTTGAAAAATATCAGCTTTGTGGTTTTTGATAGAATTGATAATATGTGAAACAAAGTAGAAAATAATGGACGTAGGTTGACACATTTATGTCTATAAAACATTGAATTTTATTTCAAATAACTCCAACAGGATACATTTCGTATATGAACATGTTGTGATCACACTAGATTTTTTTGAAAAATATCAGCTTTGTGGTTTTTGATAGAATTGATAATATGTGAAACAAAGTAGAAAATAATGGACGTAGGTTGACACATTTATGTCTATAAAACATTGAATTTTATTTCAAATAACTCCAACAGGATACATTTCGTATATGAACATGTTGTGATCACACTAGATTTTTTTGAAAAATATCAGCTATGTGGTTTTTGATAGAATTGATAATATGTGATACAAAGTAGAAAATAATGGACGTAGGTTGACACATTTATGTCTATAAAACATTGAATTTTATTTCAAATAACTCCAACAGGATACATTTCGTATATGAACATGTTGTGATCACACTAGATTTTTTTGAAAAATATCAGCTATGTGGTTTTTGATAGAATTGATAATATGTGATACAAAGTCTTTATTGTGTTCTTCTTCTAGTGGTGGCTAGTACTGTAGTAAATAGCTTGAGGAACACTACTGCCACCATGTGGTAAGACGAGTAGGATTCTGGACCCCGCCCACAGAAGGGGTACAAAAAAGCTGTGGAAACAGAACATAGATGTGACCCGACCCGAACTGAGCCGACCTGAGCCGATCCAACCCGAGCCGAGCCGAGCGGTGGAAAAGAGGCATAAGATGTTATACTTTTTCCAGAAATATTTCAGGGTGACTTCTGGGTTTTTCTCTGTTTCCTCCAAAGCATCACAGATGACCCACTGGAGGTAGTATGCCTTGAAGGTGCTGATGCCCCCCTGGTCCATTGGTTGGATGAGAGAAGTGGTGTTCGAAGGCAGGTACACCACCTTCACATGTGTGTTAAGGTCGGTGAGAGGTGCAAGGTGCCCTGGAGCGTTGTCCAACACCAGCATGACTTTAAAGGGAATGATGCTGGCATTAAAATATTGCTGGACATCTGGCACAAAGTGGTTGGTGAACCAATTTTTGAATACCGCCAGTGTCACCCAGGCCTTCTGGTTTGCGCTCCAAAAGACTGGCAACATTTTCTTATCAACATTCTTGAAGGCTCTGGGATTCTCAAATTGGTACACCAACAGAGGCTTCAATTTGCAATCCCTAGAAGCATTTGCACCGAACAGCAAGGTCAAACGCTCTTTGCCAACCTTGTGACCTGGTGCTGTTCGTTCGTCCCTGCTAATGTAGGTACGGTCGGGCAAACGCTTCCAGAACAGCCCTGTCTCATCGACATTAAACACCTACTGGGTAGTGTACCCGCCGTCCCTGATGACCTGAGCCAGTTTGTCTGGGAAGGCCGCAGCTGCCTCGTGGTCACCATTGGTGGCCTCCCCTGTTTTAATGCACACATACATGACACAGTTAAGCTGTTGTAACACCGTCATAAATGGAAAATAGAAAAAAATTGTAAGTCAGGGACTACCTGTAATAAAAATAAATAAAAAGAGAAATTAAACACATGCTCACCCACCTTGTATATATATGTTATGAAAATTGGCTCTCTCCTTGAACCGTTGGAATCACCCTTTTGATGCGTTGAACTTTCTCTGGTCCACTGCCATCATCCCCCTCAGCTTCTCCACCATCAGTCTGTGCTGACGTGCCCTCCCCGCCCTCACCCCTCCATGCTACACCCCCCTCACGCCTCTGTGCTGCTTGTAGCACATCGTAGATCTTGCGTGCTTTCTCCCTAATGACTGAGAGGCTCACAGGCACGTGCCTCTGCGACTGGTCCTCCAGCCATTGGACTAGAAACCTCGCCATCTCAACTAACAGACCTGACCTCTGCTTCGTAATGATAGTCGACCTCATGGGAGCTAAGCCCCGAACATGACTCAAAATTCTCTCTTTGTCCTTTGTAATAGTTCCCATAGTCGACCTGGCTAATCTTAGCTTCACTCCAATCTGTGACGGCATTAAGCCTTGATCTGATAATTTCATAATCTCCACTTTTTTCTAGCATTATTGCTTCACGTGGTTTCTTACCAGCAGCCACACCATCATTATTTGATTTGTTTGGGGTTCGGAGGTCAAATAAAAAGTGAATGGTTAAGTTTAGGGTTTGTTATCAGGTTAGGCCTAAGGTTTAAATTTTGAGAGATAAATGCATCCTGTTGCTAAAAAAAAGTAGATATGAAAGTGCTTCACTATCCAAACCGGAAGACAAGATCACAGTATAACATTTAATATTACCCTACACACCAAATAATGATGAGAAGGGGCGACCCGACGCATCAAGTATGTGACGCCCAAGCATCAATATATGATGAGTAGGGCGTGAGAATGAGTTGCAACATCAGTTGACTTGCTCGTTCTCTTGGGGTCCATTTTTAAAGTTTGCAGACTCAAACTGGTAGCTAGCTAACAACTTGCTAATAACTCACTAATACACGCGCTCTCTTCAATCGCTAAAACTCACCACGCGGCTCGGCTTCGCGCATCCCTTTAAATACTTTTCAGAACCTGTATTCCTCCGCCTTTGTTTCGCCAGGTACAGTACGCCTGGATTCATCCGCTGAGGTACTTTCACCTTGTCACTGCACCCGTCCCCCTCCACCCGCCAATGGTACTTTTCCATCCATTGTCATGCGCCAACAGCCAAGGCAACCCCTTCCCCCACGTCTCCCACCACCCGCCACCACCCCCACCCTTCACGTAAATTTCCACCGTCATGACGATTTTATGTGCCGTAATGACGCACTTATGCCGTAGCTCGATTACATACTTTAAACGGGGCTCGTTCGTAAGTCCCGTATTTATGACGTACCTCAATTTCATACTTTCACCTAGGCTCGTTCGGAAGTCCGGGTTGCCGTAGGTCGGATGCGCCGTAAGTCGAGGACTCCCTGTACTGTATATGCATGTGTCATGTGAATGTTATAAGTAAGTGTCTAGGTTGTACAATAAAATTAAATACAAGATTCAATAGGTGTTTCACAAAAAACACATGGTTTTTACACTGAGGAATACAATAGTTTTGAATTTCTTGCTACATTTGTAAAATAATCAAATAACATAAAACATTAATTAATTTAACTTTAGTCATAGAAAGTAAGTAAAACAAAGAACATATAAATAAAACAAGATAAAACATGTAGTTGTTGTTGACAAACATTAAGATGAATAATCCCACACAAAAAAGGTTAAATCATTTCATCTGGACCAGTTTCTGTAAGGTAAAAATGTTTCGTCTTCCATCCGGAAAACTTCATCATTCTATGGACTGCCAGCCAGATCTGTCCCGTAAAGCCTCGGATATAGTTGACACGTCGCATAGGGCGCGCGGCCAAAGTGACGCAATTGCGAAGTCCCCGCCCCCGCGCTTTGGCCAGCGCGTTGGTTTCGCGCGTGGTCGTGCACCTCCCAGATTTTGAAGCTCCGCAAGCCTAGCGCGCGCCAAATTGATTGACAGGTCGGGTAGGGACCTCACCGACAGCCTTCACGCCAGAGCCTGCAGCTGTCTGCGCCGCTGTGGTCGTGGAAACGGCGTCGCGACGCATGGAGGAATGTTTTTTATGTGATTCAAATGTATTAAATTCCCCGAGCGAGCGGAAAGCCATTTGTTTTTGTTGTGTGATTTCAAACAGTTCTTCTTCTACGGTAGATTTCTTCTTCTACACCCTTTCTTGCAACATATGCACAGGTTTTAGAGGGTACTGCCACCTGCTGGTCAGTAAAAGAACAGCACTTTGCCATGCGCTGCCGTGCCACACTATAAACACATGCACAGTGCGCGCGCAGCATGCGCGCTCCAGCTTGCGGACCAAAGCGCAACTATATCCGAGGCTTAAGTAGCCTTCAATACTGTGTTTCAAGCCACTGATCAATTATTTAACCTTTTTTGTGTTATCTACTTGGATGATTGAGCCTACAAACAAATAATCCCAGTTTAGAGAATGTACTATTAGCTGACTATTTTAAACTATTACACTAAATAAAAAGTGACATGTTCCCTTTCATTTCATTTTTATATATTTTTTATTGATTATTAGCTGTATATTGACAAATATGGTACAAAAACGTGCGTAACAAGCTAATATTCACAGATTTTAACCCAAAAACAAAACCCCAGACAGCAGATAAACCCACCAAATAACATTTGCGCAAAGTAGAGGTGGTAGTAATAACAATTAATAAAATAAATTAAAATCAGTCACAATTCTACAATGCAATAATTAATAAAATAAATAAATAAAATAAATCACAATTATACAATGCTATTTTAGATAGACCCATGTCCATAAACTATATAAGGTAAAATTAAGTAAACTACAAAAAAAAAAAAAAAAGGTATGGGGGGGGGAGCTACTCAACGACAGTTGTAGAAGATTTCTCATAAACTGTTAAGAAGGGGTACCAAACTTTATAAAATTTATTTTCAGAACCCCGGAGAGTAAATGTTATCTTTTCTAAGTCCATACATAACATAATATCCCTGATCCAATGTGAATGTGACGGGGGATGTGAATGTTTAAAGCGTGGTATGTCTAGTTCTGGGGCCACTCCAAAGACGGCGGAGATGGGTTTTGGCTTAATCTCACATTGCAAAACTTCAGATATAGTGTGGAAAACTGATTTCCAGAAGTTAGCCAGGGTAGGACAAGACCAAAACATATGGATTAGTGTAGCAGGTGCACTCCTACACCTGTCACACGTTGGATCCACGTTTGGGTAAATGCGCGCCAATTTAACTTTAGAATAGTGTACCCGATGGACAACTTTAAATTGCAGGAGTGCATGACGAGCACACATTGAAGTTGAATGCACCTGATCCAGAATAGAGTCCCACACCTCGTCAGAGAGGGGGGATTGAAGGTCTTGTTCCCAGACTGTTTTAATAGCAGTCAGAGATGGACAATTCAATCTGAAGATAAGACTATAAAGTTGAGACAACACACCTTTGGAAGTGGGATTGATTGACAGAAATGCATCAAGAGGGTTATCTGGAGGTTTATAGGGAAATTGTGGTGTCATACTTTTCACATAATGCCTGACCTGAAGAAATCTGAAAAAATTTGAGGATGCAATTCCAAACTTTTCTGTTAGTTCAGAGAAGCTGGAAAAGCATCCATTTGAATATAAATCTGCAAAGCATTTAACTCCTTTTTCATGCCAAACTCGAAATCCAGCTGATGGAGCAAACAGGTGATTACCTGCAACAGGACTTAAAAGTGAAAAAGCCTGGAGACCAAGAGTTTTTCTGAATTGAGACCAGATTTTAAGAGACTGTTTAACCACTGGGCCACCAAATGGAACTGAACAGGTCAGAGGAAAAGGCGAACCTAAAAGTGAAGGCAGAGAAATTCCAGTACCTCCAGTATGAACCTCCATGGACACCCAGACTGGAGGTGAAGGATCCAAATGAAAGTACTGCCAGTGAAGTAGTCCTCGAATGTTAGCTGCCCAATAGTAGTTTTGAAAGTTGGGCAAGGCCATTCCACCTGACTGTTTAGGTCTTTGAAGGAAGGCTTTTCTTAACCTGGGATGTTTACCATTCCAAATAAAAGAAATAATTAATGTGTCCAGAGTTTTGAAGAATGATTTAGGAATCAGAACAGGGAGGCATTGGAAAAAATACAAATATTTAGGAAGCAGCATCATTTTCACAGAATTAATTCTACCCACCAGGGACAGTAACAATGGGGACCATTTAGACAAGAGTTGTTTTGACTGATCAAGTAAAGGAAGAAAATTAGTTTTGAATAGGTTTTGATATTTTCTAGTGACACATATGCCAAGATATTTAAAATGTTCAGTCACTTTCCTAAGGGGAAAACTGCCATAATCAAGTTTTATAGCCTCATTGTTAATTAAAAATAATTCGCTTTTATCCAAATTTATTTTATACCCGGACAATTTTCCAAAATTATCCAGCACCTGGAGTATTGCAGGTAATGACTTAAGTGGGTAAGAAACATACAAAAGCAAATTGTCAGCATAAAGTGAGACCTTGTGGTCAGTGCCAGCTCTACGGATTCCTTGTATCTCCCTGCTGCCACGGATCAGCACAGCGAGTGGTTCAATTGCCAAGGCAAATAACATGGGGCTCAGAGGACATCCTTGCCTCGTTCCACGATACAGCCTGAAGTACTCTGAATTTTGGTTATTTGTTAATAATAATAATAATTGTCTAATCTTGTCATCTGCGTATGTTTCCCATACACAGACGAAATTCGTCTCTGCATTTAACCCAACCACCTACCAGGCGGTGCAGTGAGCAGCCATAGAAGGCGCTCGGGGAGCTGGAGAAATAGGTGTGCACTCATAGACACCCCAAGATGTGTAGTGGCTGGGATGCGAACCCGCGTCCTTCGGGTCCCAAGTCAAACGCCCTAACCACTACACCATCTTGGCTCCTGCTAAAGGACATTTATATAAAAAAATTATCCAGGAACAAAATAGAGGGCCAAAACCAAATTTCTCCAAGGTAAAAAACAAATAATGCCAATTGACTCTATCAAATGCCTTTTCGGCATCCATAGAAATCAGACATTCTGCTACATGATTATTAGATGTGTATATAATGTCGAATAAACGTCTAATATTGTGAAAAGAATGGCGATTTTTAACAAAACCAGTCTGGTCAGGAGAAATAATAGAAGGAAGGACATTTTCCAATCGATGAGCTAGCAATTTGGCCAGTATCTTGACATCTGTGTTTAATAAAGATATAGGTCTGTAAGATGCACAGTCCAACGGGTCTTTGTCCTTTTTCAACAGCAGGGAGATATAGGCCTGATAACATGTGGGAGGAAGAGCCTCAGACTCCAGCGACTCAATAAACACCAAATGCAAAAAAGATGAAAGATCGTTTGAGAATGTCTTAAAAAAATCTGCTGGGAACCCATCGGGCCCCGGCGATTTTCCAGACTGCATGGAAGATATAGCCACTTTAATTTCATCCTGGGTGATAGGGGTTTCAAGATTTTGTCCTAGGTCTGAAGACAATGAAGGAACATTAATTGTGCTAAAAAAGGTCTCCATATCAGTCAGACATGCAGTAGATTCAGGCTTATACAAACTTGAATAAAACATTTTAAAATGATCATTGATTATCCTTGAATTTGATGAAATGGTCCCATTGTTAGTTTTTACACCTGGTATTATTTGCTTTGCTTTAACGCCACGCAATTGATTAGCCAAGATTTTACCAGTTTTCTCACCATGCTCATAAAAATTACTCTTAGTTCTAATCAGACAGCCTTCAACCTGATTTGTAGAAATTATATTAAATTCAGTCTGTAGCCTCAATCGTTCCTTATATAGTGATGGTGAGGGCGATTGTGCATATTGCCTATCTATATTTAATATTTGATCTGAAAGATCTTTTTGTTTCTGTATTAAAGATTTTCTTTTAAATGCTGCATATGAAATTACTTCTCCTCTTAGAAAAGCCTTCATGGCTTCCCAAATTGTTTTGCAGGGCATACCCGGTGTTCTGTTTTCACTCAAAAAAGTTTTTATTTTGGAGGAAGTTAATTTAACAAAGTTCTCATCCTTAAGCAATAAAGGGTCAAGTCTCCAGTGCTTCTTTACCAAGTCAGTGTCCAGTAAGGCCATCTTGATAACAAGAGGGGCATGATCAGAAATTGTAATGCTTTCATAACTGCAAGATCTAAGATTTGGAAGTAACAGGTTGTCAATAAAAAAATAGTCAATACGGGTGTAAGTATGGTGAACATGAGAAAAAAAAGAATAGTCCCTACCATTTGGATATAAAAAACGCCATGGGTCAGTGAGACTAAAATCCTTAAGAAAGGACTTGATGCATGTTGCAGATTTATTTGGGCAGGCAGGTTTAGAGGAGGAACGGTCTAAAGATGCATCTAAAAAGCAATTGAAGTCTCCGCCCAAAATTAAAGAATGAGAATTCAGATCTGGAAGTTGGGAGAAAAGATTCTGGAAAAATTGAACATCATCAAAATTGGGTGCATAAACATTAGCAAATGTCACAAGCTTATTACCAAGTTTACCTGATACAATAATAAATCTTCCATTTTTATCTGAGAGGATTGTAGAGGCAACAAAAGGAATATTTTGATTGATTAAAATAGCAGCCCCTCTAGCCTTTGCACTGAAGTTAGAATGAAAATACTGGCCAGTCCAACATTTCCTCAGCCGCCAGTGATCCTGATCCCTCAAATGAGTTTCCTGTAGGAAAATTACCCCAGACCTGAGCTGTTTCAAACGTGAAAAAACCTTTTTGCGTTTTACTGGATGATTTAGCCCCTTCACATTCCAACTAATGAACGTAAGATTATTATTCATCTACTATCAACTGTACAAAAAAAAAGAAGACACATTTGACAATGAGTAGGCATAGGGGAGAAAAATAAAATAAATAAATAAATAAATTGAAGGGAGAGAAAAAAAGAGAAAAAAAAGAAAAAAAAAGAAGGGGGATTCTGCCATCTTAAAACCCCTCAAAACAAAAAAACACATTGCAAAAAACAACAACCACTAAAACACCATTATTCCAACTTGTCATCCAATAATATAACTCCTTACTAAAGCTTTTGTCCTGCACAAAAATAACATTAAACCCCTGTATAACTTAGAGCAGATACAAACAGCCAATATGTAACACAAAATAAACCAAGCAATAACCCACTGCCAACAGCAGCAGTCATCAAACAGCAGCCAAGTCGAGGACAGTCAATTATAAGTAAACATGCTGATTTACCGTGAACATCCCGTCTCACGATGATGAGCGCTGGTCCTCCTCTAAGGACTGGACAAAGTCAGCAGCCTCAGAGACTGAAGGTAACCACCGTCTCTCACCGCTCAGGAGTTTGACACGCAGCTTTGCTGGGAAAAGAAGTGATGGTCGGAGTCCCTTCTTGTAAAGTTGAGCCATGACATCCCAATATTCAGCCCGTTTCTGCAACACGTCAGTGCTGTAATCCTCATACAAACAAAGTTTGTGACCACGGTACTCCACAGTCCCACGTTTCCACGCCTCTCTCATCACTAAGTCTTTAGTTTGAAAGCAGGGAAAGCGGATGATGACAGGGCGCGGACGGCCACCTGGTCCCGGTTTGGGCATAGGAATGCGGTGCGCTCTATCCAACTCAGGTGGGGAAGTCAGAACCTGGTCTCCAAATACTTCCAGAAGAAGCTGAGAAAAAAAGGCAGCAGGTTGTGGACCTTCAATGGACTCAGGTAGACCCACAATTCTAAGATTTTGACGTCGGCTTCTCCCTTCGAGGTCTGAAAGTTTCAGCCTCAGCTGTTTGTTTTCCTCACGTAGTTCTGAGGTTGTAGCTTCGAGCAGCTCCAGGCGTTGGCTGACGTCATTAGCGTTAGATTCGAGGTCTCCGATGCGTTCTCCGTGCCCTGAGACAGTCGATTGTATAATGTCTAATTTACTGTCTAGGGTGGTGAATGAAGATTTAAAGTCCGCTGCAAGACTTTCCCGGAACTTCTCCAGTAAATCCGATACCTGCGTCGCAGTTAAAGGTCCACTTGCCCCGTCAGCTGCGCCAACGCCCACACAAGAAGAACTCTCTGCTGTCTGCTCCCTTCTGCTGCTCTTTGCAGATTTCGACATGGTTCACTTGGTGTCTTTTTAAGTTTTGTTCAGTATAAGCATTAAAAACAGGTTTAAACTGTACAGCGGGGTATTAACAATTTAGAGAGCCAAATGTTTGCAGGAGCCTGCGTGCGACTGCTTCCTACTCCATCGCCACCACTGTCTACTTGGATGATTGAGCCTACAAACAAATAATCCCAGTTTAGAGAATGTACTATTAGCCGACTATTTTAAACTATTACACTAAATAAAAAGTGACATATTCCCTTTCAGTCATGTTCTCTTGGTGCAACACAGGCTATGGGAATTGCGCCCCCGCGCGATTACCTGAAAGAATACATTCACGCCTTTACGGCAAGGGTGTCAGCATAGCGCCAGAGGCCCTGCCCTCAGGGTATTTAAGCCGATGACGCCCGTCCATCTTTCTCTTTTTTGCCCTTCACCTCGCTCAAAACCTGAACTTCGTGGGACTTCTCTGTTGTCGCATTGCTCGATGGAGGTGAGCTTGCTCCCTACACTGAGCGTACAGATAAATTTCCCTGCGTACTGCTGGGCTGGCGAAAGCTAGTCCAGTGT
This sequence comes from Garcialebias charrua, assembly GCA_038048925.1. Lineage (NCBI taxonomy): Eukaryota > Metazoa > Chordata > Actinopteri > Cyprinodontiformes > Rivulidae > Garcialebias > Garcialebias charrua. Next base: position 20,549 of record JBBPBX010039243.1, read on the forward strand.
TTTTCTACTTACTTTGAAGTTTTCTTCTCTTTCCTCAGCTGCTTCGCTCGATGGCGCTAACTGCGTCACAACCCCTGCTAACCATTAGCAGGCTAACCAGTGAAAGCAAGACGATGGAGAGGGCGGCTTCGAACAAAAGGAAACTAGGAACAAGTTCGACGCTTCTCGTCTCCGGACATGGCTCCCGAGAAGGGAAAACGGAGGACAAAGAAGAAGAACACCGGCAGGATGACGAGCCCTTGCTCGCGCCCCTGCCCTAGTGGATACGGCTACTCCCTTTCAGCGACGGACACCCACGAGAACTGTCCTGTCTGCATAGGGATTCTGCACGTGAGAAAAGCGCTGGAATTCCCCGACTCCTGCTCCCACTGCTGTCGAATGTCGGCGGTAGTGAGGAAACGCCGCGCGGATACATTGGCTAAATCCATGGCTAAGGCCGTGGTGCTAAAGGTCGCACATCGCACAAAGCTGCTCACTCCCAAATCGGAGCTCGAGAACGTGGACCTGGAATGCAACGGTCGAGTCGGGGATGACATCGTGTCAGATTCCTTGGTTGCCTTCGAGGACTTGACACCTGAAGTGTCTGACCAAGACGCTGACTACGGTTACAGAGGAGAAAGTGTGGATTCCTCCCAGAACCTAGCGCAAATCCTACCGGAACCGGACTTGTCGGTCCCTGCTCCGTTCGACCTGTGCCATGAGGCGGCGGATACCCTGTAGGTCGCGTGGCCAGACCCCACTCCTCGCCAACAGGCTACGAGGCTGGCAGAAAACTACTTCTATGCGAAGCAGCCGACAACGTTGCAAAAAACGCCCATTTTCCCGGACTTCCTCATGGAGCTCAAACGCTCCTGGGTGGAACCCGGAACTCCCATCATGCTGCCACTATTCCGACTCCTTGATGTCGTGGGAATGGAGACAGCGGGCCTCGCCAGCGCACCCCTGATAGAGGAGACTCTGGCGGCTCACCTGGCCCCTGCAGCCACGTGGGTGAAACCAGCGCTACCCAGTAGGGCCTGCCGCGCTTCGGAGAAACAGCTTGAGAAGTTCTACAAGGCTCAGGGCCTCGCGGCTCGCGCAATGAATGTATCAACCATGGTACAGGCGTACCTGGCAGAAAAACTGCAGGATATTCAGGTAACAAAAAATGAGCAGGCCGTAACGGAGGCCATGGAGGAGGCCCACCGTGCCTCTGACTTCGTGCTCCGCATGATGGGGACAATAGCCATTTCGGAAGGCAGAGCAATGGTGGAAATAGTTGTTGCCCAGCGCCATCTTTGGCTAACATTGTCGGACCTCCTAGAAAACCAGAGGACCACCTTCCTCCAGCACTCGATCAAGTCGACGGGACTCTTCGGGGGAGCCCTGGAACGTGTCCAGGCCAGGCTGGAACAAAGACGCAAACAGGCGGAAGCCCTCCGCGAGGGGTTGCAGAGGAAAAGCTTTGCGCCCCCAAAGGAAGGCATGCGTGGCCTTCCACGAAAAAGACCCGCTGGTGACAGTGAGGCTTTCCAGTACCGACTGAGGGCCTCTTCAGTGACCCCATGTGGAACTCAGATTCGTGCCCGATGAAACAGGACAAACTGATAATTTGACAGGTTTGCCTGCCCACGCGGTACGGGAACCTAACCTTTTGAGCCCAGTCTCTACTTGTAAACTACTACGAGGAGCTGGTGACATGTGTGTGTGCACCAAACATGACTCGCCTACTGTATGTGTAATCAAAACAAACACTGTTTCATGCATGTACAAAAATAAAAGTACCAAAGCACAAACTGCCCTGATTCTTGACTCGAGTCCCATTTTTATAAAACACAAACCATGTGGTCAAACTATGAACCACAGCAAGATACACAAGCTCTGCCGTAGACGGTCAGATCTCACGATATCTTCTGTTGGGCCGACCAACCTGCTCGAAAGAGCGCGAGAGGGGTCAAAGGCCACCTTTCCAGCACTAAAACATGACGAGCAGCAATTAGACATGCCTTCCAGGCTCATGGCACACGCACAGGCCAGGAGGGTATGTCTACCAAACGATTGGGTCATGACAACGATATGTCACGGGCTCAAGTTGCAGTTCACAAGAAGACCGCCCCACTTCACAGGGGTACTGCAAATAAAGATTAACCCTACACGTGCACACGTACTGAGGGAGGAAGTTTTGACGATTCTGCAAAAGGGAGTGATAAGTTTGGTCCCGAAACGCAAACTACGCTCCGGCCACTACAGCAAGTACTTCTTGGTGCCCAAAAAGGATCATTCCCTGAGACCGATTCTGGATCTCAGGACTCTGAACAAGAGAATAAAAACTTTTAAGTTCAAGATGCTTACACTGCGGCAAGTTCTCCAGTCTGTGAGACCAGGAGACTACGCATGTACAGTGGATTTGAAAGATACCCATTTCCACATAGGCGTATGGAGGAAACACACAGTGGTGTCAAAAGTATTCACATTCATTACTCAAGTAGAAGTATAGATACTGGGATTTAAAAATACTTCTGTAGAAGTACCGTAGAAGTATCAACTCTAGCTTTTTACTCAAGTAAAAGTAAAAAAGTACTGGTTTCAAAACTACTTAAAAGTATAAAAGTAAAAGTAGCGTAACAAAAAGCAACAACAAAGACAAATGCTTAGGCCGCACAACACATACTATTGTATACAACCCCACCTCCCCCACAAAAATAGAGAAACAATGTTAGCAAGAGAAACAATGTTAGCAAGCAAACCCAGAGCATGTAGCTAGTTCCATGGCTAGTACCTCCTAACCATAGAAAACATTATACAACATTAGTATGTTACTAGGTCACTAGAAGTCAGTAATCAACTGATAAAAAAAAAACTTTCAGCTTACCTCAATATGTTTTTTCAGATTAGATGGAGAGTTTTTGAAAGCCATTAGCTCATTGTACTTGGGTGCGCAGAGCTTGCAGCGCATACGAAAAGAGTTGTTTTTGTATCCAACCATTTCAAAAAAATCTTCGAGGTACGGCCAGGGATGTACATGGATCGGCTGGTCTTCTTGGCTACCAACCTCCTCGCTGGTGCTTGATTGTGACATTTCCTTCGAGTTCTCTTCAGTCTCTGCCACGGACATTTTCAAGCTACTCTGCTGCGACCACAGACCTGCTCTGGCGCGTGATGTGTCATCATGTTCAGGTGCGATGGATCGCATACAAACCAATAAGGTGTCGGAATGCTATAAGTTTAAACTTCTCATCCAACCACAATCGATTTCACTCTAATCCGGATGGCGCAATTTCTCTGGACAATTTTTTTTTAACATGACTAGCTGGTGGTGAGCCCATGGGAAGGGGGACCCACGTCTCCTCTTAGGGTTGTGCCCGGCCGGGCTCCATGGGTAAAAGCCCGGCCATCCAGCATGCCCTCTCCGGGTCGGGGAGGAGGTCCTGCCCCAAGTGGAGGAGTTTAAGTATCTCGGGATCTTGTTCACGAATGAGGGAAAACTGGAGCGTGAGATCGATAGGCGGATAGGTGCAGCGTCCGCAGTGAAGCGGGCGCTGTACCGGTCTGTCGTGGTGAAGAGAGAGCTGAGTCAAAAGGCAAAGCTCTCAATTTACCGATCGATCTACGTTCCCACCCTCATCTATGGTCATGAGCTTTGGGTTATGACCGAAAGAACAAGATCTCGGATACAAGCGGCTGAAATGAGTTTTCTCCGCAGGGTGGCTGGACTCTCCCTTAGAGATAGGGTGAGAAGCTCAGTCATCCGGGAGGGACTCGGAGTAGAGCCGCTGCTTCTCCACATCGAGAGGAGCCAGTTGAGGTGGCTCGGGCATCTGGTTAGGATGCCTCCTGGACGCCTCCCTGGTGAGGTGTTCCGGGCATGTCCCACCGGGAGGAGACCCAGAGGAAGACCCAGGACGCGCTGGAGGGACTATGTTTCTCGGCTGGCCTGGGAACGCCTTGGGATTCCCCCGGAGGAGCTGCTCCAAGTGGCTGGGGAGAGGGAAGTCTGGGCCTCCCTACTTAGGCTGCTACCCCCGCGACCCAACCCCGGATAAGCGGAAGAAGATGGATGGATGGATGGATGACTAGCTGAATGATACTTAAACTCCTCCACTTGGGGCAGGACCCCCTCCCCGACCCTATGTGATTATTATCTCCGGGTCGGGGAGGGGGTCCTGCCCCAAGTGGAGGAGTTTAAGTATCTCGGGATCTTGTTCACGAATGAGGGAAAACTGGAGCGTGAGATCGATAGGCGGATAGGTGCAGCGTCCGCAGTGAAGCGGGCGCTGTACCGGTCTGTCGTGGTGAAGAGAGAGCTGAGTCAAAAGGCAAAGCTCTCAATTTACCGATCGATCTACGTTCCCACCCTCATCTATGGTCATGAGCTTTGGGTTATGACCGAAAGAACAAGATCTCGGATACAAGCGGCTGAAATGAGTTTTCTCCGCAGGGTGGCTGGACTCTCCCTTAGAGATAGGGTGAGAAGCTCAGTCATCCGGGAGGGACTCGGAGTAGAGCCGCTGCTTCTCCACATCGAGAGGAGCCAGTTGAGGTGGCTCGGGCATCTGGTTAGGATGCCTCCTGGACGCCTCCCTGGTGAGGTGTTCCGGGCATGTCCCACCGGGAGGAGACCCAGAGGAAGACCCAGGACGCGCTGGAGGGACTATGTTTCTCGGCTGGCCTGGGAACGCCTTGGGATTCCCCCGGAGGAGCTGCTCCAAGTGGCTGGGGAGAGGGAAGTCTGGGCCTCCCTACTTAGGCTGCTACCCCCGCGACCCGACCCCGGATAAGCGGAAGAAGATGGATGGATGGATGGATGGATGGA
>JBBPBX010039244.1:9610-21787 GCA_038048925.1 Garcialebias charrua
GTTACAGCCTTGTGTCAATTAACTCCCTGGCTCTAAAACTCTTGTTCGTGCTCTGTGCATTAACAAAAGTTGCTTTACATGCAAATCTTCTTTCATTAGCTGTAATGTCTCTCGGGAATGTCATTTGTTTTATTTTTTGTTCTTAAACAGACTTCAGGCTTGAAAAAGTAAAGGTGTTGAGGATTATTTTCAAGAGCAGTGGTATTTCTCTTTTCCTCTTTTAGCCTCTAGAGACACACTGAAAATAATAATCTATGACAGAAGTAAGAAGAGTATATTAATTACCGTAATTTCTGGCCTATAAGTCGCAGTTTTTTTTACTAATGTTCATGTCCTGCGACTTATAGGGTGAAGCGACATATTTAGGGATTTTTTCCCATATTTTTAGACCAATATTTGGCTGAGATATGACCGTTTCTTTTCATTCTGACGAAAAAATGGAGCAGTACCACTTTCGGACGCTAGGGTCCACCGACCGTTCCCAGCTCATGTGTCCGACAGAAGCCTCCTCTGCCAGACTCACTCTGTCGCAGCACGGCCTCCTGCTCTCTGGAGGTCTGAACTACTGTTAGCTCAGTGTTTCACTGTTAGCAAAATAGCTCATGAACCACATGACAGATTTTGATGAAACTTACAGAAAGTAATCACTGGATGGAAATTTACAATTTATTAGTTTTAGGAGATGTTTGAGCTAAAATTCAATTTAATTATAATTTATTTTTCACTGTGCATGCACACGTTTGGAAGACCGTCAAAGTGAAACAATTTAAATCCAGCTGATTTGACCATTAAGAGCATTTAATAAGGAAAAGTTCAGCTCAGATACACCTTTACTATAATGTCAGCAAACAAATATTTTTTTCTGCTGTTTGTAAATTTAAAAGAAATGCAGCGTTCCCACCCGTGCGGGTGCACGTAGCAAAACTAATATTTCAATCCATCTGATTGTGCATTTATTAAGGAAAAGTTCAGCTCAGATACACCTTTACTGTAATGTCAGCAAATAATTTTTTTAGGTGTTTATCTTGTTAAATTTTAAAGAAATTCAGAGTTCCCACCCGCGCGGGTTCACGTTTTGCACGTAGCAAAACTAATTTTTAAATCCAGCTGATCGTGCATTTATTAAGGAAAAGTTAAGCTCAGAAACACTTTTGCTATAATTTCAGCAAACAAATACTGTAATTGTTTTTAAGTGTCAATCTTGATTAAGTCCTACCGTGCACACTCCTGCCATTTCGCAGCCAATCCATTTTGGGCAAAACACCGGCCCACATTTCCGTGTTGTCAACATACGCGACGCGTCAGCGTTGACGCATAATAAATGTGACGTATACAGAGGTGCAACACTTTTATGGATTTTTCCACTTTATTGGACATAATTGGACTAATGCGACATATAGGGCTGAGCGACTTAAAGGGCAGAGAGTACGGTACTACTTCAAAAATATGCACATAGGGGACATGCATTATCTGTGTAACGTCTTATTCAGGTAGAGGCCTATTGTTACACATCCTGAGGAAGCTGCCAATGCTGACACCTTTTAGTTCTTATGTATGTTGACTGCAGTCATGCTTTTGTGTGGTTAATTAGTCTGATTGTGATCAGGCTTGTGTGTGTTCAGCCAGGAACACCTGAGAGCCACGCCTATATATACTTCAAGTTGACTGTGCTTGAATGCGGAGTGTTGTGAGCTCAGAGGAGGTTGCTTTTGCTGAGCTGTTTGAGTACTGTATGGTACTGTGTGGGGGTGTTCTCCGCCCACCCCTGTCTTGAAGTCTGATCTTCTGTTTAGAAGGTTCTTGGTGAGTAACTACTAGCTCATGTTTGGTCTTGACTGCTAGATGCACTTAAAGAGTGGCTACTAGCTCATGTTTGGTCTTGACTGCTAGATGCACTTAAAGAGTGGCTACTAGCTCATGTTTGGTCTTGACTGCTAGATGCACTTAAAGTGTGGCTACTAGCTCATGTTTGGTCTTGACTGCTAGTTGCATTTGTGTCAGCTCATTTGTTTGTGGAGTTTGACTGTGCTTGATGCACTTAGGAATGTTTGCTCATCATTTGACTTTTGTTGTGCTTAGTGCACTGGGTAGCTGAAGGCTGCATTGATGACATTAGGATCCTGCTAATGATAATTGATATCAGGGATGCTGACCTGTGTGGTTAGTTTAAGTTGGTTTAACCAGGAACATTTTTGAGCTTGGAGCTGTTTGGAGCTTTTTGAGCTGTTTGGAGCCTTTTGGAGTTTGGAGCTGTTTGGAGCTTTTTGTTTGTTGGCCTAATGACAGAGTGAGATCAGTAGTCCAGTTATATCGTTTTTCTTTTACCCCTAGGGTTCCCTTTTGGTCAGGTAGTCCGTCTCCAGACAGGCTGCGACGGCCCTGTTTTATGGGTTGGGCCGATGCTGGGGACGTTATATTATTTTTGGCTGACTCACTCTCGTCCACCATTTATTTGCACTTTGTCTAATCTTTGCTTTTTTCCTGACCCTGTGCCAGAAGACGGTGCACTCCGCACCTGGAGGGAGGAGTCGGGGAGTTTTTCAATAAAGCTTTTTAATTTACCTTCTGCCTCCTTGTGTCTTGTGTCCCGTTTATGTGTTCGGCCTGAGCCAGCCGTAACATATATTGGGGGCTCGTCCGGGATCTTGGATCCTTCTTCTCCTTTTGCTCCTTGTCTGGATCTTGGATCCTTCTTCTCCTTTTGCTCCTTGTCTGGATTTTGGATCCTTCTTCTCCTTTTGCTCCTTGTCTGGATCTTGAATCCTTTTGAGCCCTTGTCTGCATTCTTTTGCTCCTTTTTGAGTCCTTGTATGCATTTTTGAGCCCGCGTTTGGATCTTTGAGCTGTTGTGATCCTTGTTGGGTTAATTAATTAAACCTGCAGGTTGTTTGACTCGTAGGCGGGTCCAGTGCTGTGTGTAGGTGGTGCGTTCACGTACTGCTGGGACATTAGTATTTACACAGTTCGTTTCCTGTGTTTATCATGGAGGACTTCGATTTACACAGTTTTGTGGAACGACCTACAGTAGAGGTTTTGGCTAGCTGTACTAAAGAGCAACTTTTGTGTATAGCGGATTATTATGAGTTGACGTTAGATAAACGTTCTAAAAGAGACACTGTGGAAAGCGAGTTAGCTGCCGAGTTAAAGCAACGCGGTTTTTTTTCAGCTGTGACGTCACCGAAAGTCCCAGATCGCTCTCCGTACAATTTTCAGGAACAACTACGTTTAAAAGAGATTGAACGAGACTTAGTACTTGAGCAACAGAAACGTGAACATGAGCTTGAGCAACAGAAACGGGAACATGAGAAGGAAATAACGTTACAGAAAATCATGTTAGAACAACGCCGAATGGAGATTGAGGTTGAACAACGGAAAATAGAGTTAGAAACGCAAATACGTATGAAAGAGCTGGAACGTGGATCTGCTCCGTTTCCTGTTCGAGAATTTGACGTGAGTAGAAATGTTTCTTTAGTACCTCCGTTCAATGAAAAAGACGTTGATAAGTATTTTATCATGTTTGAAAGAGCAGCAAGTACTTTGAAGTGGCCAGAAACTGTTTGGCCCATATTGTTACAGAGCGTGTTAAAAGGAAAAGCACAAGATGCCTATGCATCTCTTTCTGCACTTGATAGTGGTGTCTATGCTAACGTGAAAGAAGCAATCCTGCGTGCATATGAGCTAGTTCCGGAAGCATACCGGCAGAAGTTTAGAAAATGTAAGAAAGTAGATAATCAGTCTTATGCTGATTATGTCAGGGAAAAGGAACTACTTTTTGATCGCTGGTGTACTGCGAGTGCAGTGACTGATTTTGACCAGCTGAAGCAGCTAATATTGTTGGAAGATTTCAAATTAAATTTACCAGACCGAGTAACCACGTATTTAAATGAACATAAAGTGTCTGACGTTTCTAAAGCTGCAATCTTAGTGGATGAGTACATGCTGACGCATAAAATACACTTTGAACGTTCAAGCTTTGATAAAACTCGAAGCCCTAGTCATGTTAAGACCAGTTTTGATTCCTCTCAACCTTTTAGATACAGATCCAATGGTAATGGTAAATTTAGAGGGCCTGTTGTTCCTCACAGAGACCGTGATGTAACTGCAGAACGACGTGAAAGTGATGTGAAAGAACCAGTAAGATGTTACTACTGCAAACAGGAAGGGCATGTAACTAGAACCTGTCCTAAGTTACATAGAAAAGAACCAAAACCTGTAGCTGCAGTTAAAAGGCTAGATCAGTCATTTTCATCTGCGACAGAAACCTGTGAACGTGATGGATTCAAACCTTTTATAATGGAAGGGTTTATATCTACATCTCCATCAGGAAGGATGATACCTGTTAAAATACTCAGAGACACAGCCGCTTCACAGTCATTCATTTTGGACAATATTTTACCTCGAGATGAAGTTATTGAGATGGAAGCTGGAGTTCCCATTTGTGGTTTTAACATGCAGGAAGTTAATGTTCCTTTATGTAGGATCGTGGTTCAGTCAGAGTTGTGTTCAGGAGACGCTGTGGTAGGACTGCGTCCAAACTTTCCTATAAAAGGCATCTCCATGATTATGGGTAACGACTTGGCTGGAGGTCGTGTTTTAGTCACTCCAGAGGTGACTCCTGTTCCAGTGTTGTCCCCTAAATTAGATAACTTAGCTCGCACATTTCCTAATGTTTTCACCTCTTGTGCAGTTACTCGTGCAGCTCTTAAACGACAACAGGAGGAGGAGAAAGCTGAAGAAGTTGAGCTGAGTGACAGTTTTTTCAGTTCTGAAACTGACCAGACCCCAGTGAGCTCTGAGGAGAACACTTTAGAGGGAGTAAGACTCTCATGGTCTAGGGAACAGTTGATTAATCTTCAGAAGAGCGATGTTAGTTTAACATCATGTTTTATTGATACAGAACCTGACAAACCTGACACACTGAGTAATGGTTACTACTTTAATGATGGCATTTTGATGCGTAAATGGACTCCTTTGACAGCCTCTCCTAATGAAGAGTGGCGTAGTGTAGAACAGATTGTTCTTCCTACTCTGTATCGTCCAGAAGTTTTACGTTTGGCACACGACAGTCCCTTAGCAGGTCACCTCGGTATCAGAAAAACATACGACCGTGTGTTGCATCATTTTTTTTGGCCAGGTTTAAAAAAGGATACCGTACTTCATTGCAAATCATGCCATTTTTGTCAGATAGCTGGAAAACCGAACCAGACAGTCCCACCTGCTCCTCTTTTTCCTATCCCGGCTATTGCTGAGCCTTTTGAGAGAGTTATAGTGGATTGTGTAGGACCACTCCCCAGAACAAAGGCTGGAAACAAGTACTTAGTTACTGTGATGTGTGCCTCCACTCGTTTCCCAGAAGTTTTTCCTGTAAGAAAAATAACAACCCCAGTGGTGGTAAAGGTGTTAACCAGGTTTTTCTCGTTGTTTGGGTTACCACGGGTGGTGCAGACTGACCAAGGCAGCAATTTCATGTCAAGAGTGTTTTCACAGGTCATGAAACAATTAAACATCCAGCATACCTGTTCAGCTGCGTACCATCCAGAAAGCCAGGGTGCCCTTGAACGATTCCATCAAACATTAAAAACCATGCTACGTACATATTGTCTGGAATTCAACAAAGATTGGGATGAGGGAGTGCATCTCCAGATGTTTGCTATACGGGAGGTAGTTCAAGAGAGTTTGGGTTTCAGTCCAGCTGAATTGGTTTTTGCACACGAAGTTCGTGGTCCCTTAAGGCTGTTAAAAGAAAAGTGGGTATGTGAGAAGTCTGACAAGAATTTGTTAGACTATGTAAGTGACTTCCGCTTCAAATTAGTACGTGCTTGTGAAATAGCTAAAACTAACCTACAGATGGCACAAGCTAAAATGAAATCCCTGTTTGATCGAAAAGCTGTAGCACGAGTGTTTCAACAGGGTGACAAAGTGTTAGTTCTACTTCCTATTCCTGGTAGTAGCTTACAGGCCCGTTATAGTGGACCTTATGTCGTTCAGAAGAAGCTAAACGAACGTGACTATTTGGTTTCTACTCCAGAGAGGAGGCGTACTACTCGTCTTTGTCACATCAACATGTTGAAACCATACATTGAGAGGGTTAGCGTGTTAGCTGTTCCCCTCTGTGATGACCCAAGAGTAGCCGAAGATGTAGAGCCCCAAAAGGAGCTCTCCAGTGCTGACCAGGAGGTGGACAGTTCCCCTTCTGCAATTCTTGAAGGCAAGCTCTTAAATTCGCATTATCTCCAGAACCTACCGTTGTTGTTCTCCCACCTAGATGATAATAAAAGGGATGAACTAAGACAATTGATATTTGCTAATGAGTGTTTATTCTCTGATGTCCCTTCTAGAACGGATATCATAAAACATGATATCGATGTGGGTGAAACAAACCCCATTAAACAAACCCCTTATAGAGAGAGTCCGGACAAAAGACGATTTTATGGTTTTAGAGTATTCTAAACGTTATCTGGTGATGTTTATGTTGGTGGTTCTTGTGAACCCATTATTGTATACACTGACCACAACCCCCTTACTTTTTTGCATCGGATGTGTAATAAAAATCGACGTTTAATGAGCTGGTCTTTGCGACTGCAGCCTTTTAACCTCTCCATATTACACATTAGAGGAAAGGACAACGTTATAGCCGATGCCCTCTCTCGTTTTTGAATACTCTGCCCTAACTTGTTTTTTGTATGTTGTTATGTAGCCGGTGTCCTCACAAGACTACATTTTTCCCCCATACAAAAACACTGGTGGTGGAGGTGTTACATATCCTGAGGAAGCTGCCAATGCTGACACCTTTTAGTTCTTATGTATGTTGACTGCAGTCATGCTTTTGTGTGGTTAATTAGTCTGATTGTGATCAGGCTTGTGTGTGTTCAGCCAGGAACACCTGAGAGCCACGCCTATATATACTTCAAGTTGACTGTGCTTGAATGCGGAGTGTTGTGAGCTCAGAGGAGGTTGCTTTTGCTGAGCTGTTTGAGTACTGTATGGTACTGTGTGGGGGTGTTCTCCGCCCACCCCTGTCTTGAAGTCTGATCTTCTGTTTAGAAGGTTCTTGGTGAGTAACTACTAGCTCATGTTTGGTCTTGACTGCTAGATGCACTTAAAGAGTGGCTACTAGCTCATGTTTGGTCTTGACTGCTAGATGCACTTAAAGAGTGGCTACTAGCTCATGTTTGGTCTTGACTGCTAGATGCACTTAAAGTGTGGCTACTAGCTCATGTTTGGTCTTGACTGCTAGTTGCATTTGTGTCAGCTCATTTGTTTGTGGAGTTTGACTGTGCTTGATGCACTTAGGAATGTTTGCTCATCATTTGACTTTTGTTGTGCTTAGTGCACTGGGTAGCTGAAGGCTGCATTGATGACATTAGGATCCTGCTAATGATAATTGATATCAGGGATGCTGACCTGTGTGGTTAGTTTAAGTTGGTTTAACCAGGAACATTTTTGAGCTTGGAGCTGTTTGGAGCTTTTTGAGCTGTTTGGAGCCTTTTGGAGTTTGGAGCTGTTTGGAGCTTTTTGTTTGTTGGCCTAATGACAGAGTGAGATCAGTAGTCCAGTTATATCGTTTTTCTTTTACCCCTAGGGTTCCCTTTTGGTCAGGTAGTCCGTCTCCAGACAGGCTGCGACGGCCCTGTTTTATGGGTTGGGCCGATGCTGGGGACGTTATATTATTTTTGGCTGACTCACTCTCGTCCACCATTTATTTGCACTTTGTCTAATCTTTGCTTTTTTCCTGACCCTGTGCCAGAAGACGGTGCACTCCGCACCTGGAGGGAGGAGTCGGGGAGTTTTTCAATAAAGCTTTTTAATTTACCTTCTGCCTCCTTGTGTCTTGTGTCCCGTTTATGTGTTCGGCCGGAGCCAGCCGTAACACTATAGGTAACAATTATTGAACCAACAAACTTGCATAAGGCTGATTAAGGAATGAACATTTCCAGTGAATTGAAGTTGTAACATCAAATCGATCAAAAATATTATAGGTATGAAGACGAGATGATCTTATGACCAGCAGTTTCAGAAAAGATGTTGAATTTGTTCCCTTTCAGTCTGGTCTCTCGGTGCAACATACTTGCTATGGGAATTGCGCCCCCGTGCAATTACCTGAAGGAATACATTCACGCCTTTACGGCAGTGGCGTCAGCGTCGCGCCAGAGGCCCCGCCCTCTGGGTATTTAAGCGGCTGACGCCCATCCATCTTTCTCTTTTTGCCCTTCACCTCGCTTAACACCTGAACTTCGTGGGACTTTTCTGTTGTCGCATTGCTCGACTGAGGTGAGCTTGCTCCCTACACTGAGCGTACAGAGAAATTTTCCTGCGTATTACTGGGCTGGCGAAAGCTAGTCCAGCGTTTTTCTACTTACCTCAAAGTTTTCTTCTTTTTCCGCAGCTGCTTCGCTCGATGGCGCTAACTGCATCACAACCTCCTGCTAATCATTAGCAGGCTAACCAGCGAAAGCAAGACGACGGAGAAGACGGCTTCGAACAAAAGGAAACTAGGACCAACTTCTAATCTTCTCGCCGGACATGGCTCCCGAGAAGGGAAAACGGAGGACAAGGATGAAGAGAACCAAGACGACGAGTCCTCGCTCGCGCCCATGCCCCAACGGATGTGGCTACTCCCTCTTCAAGACGGACACCCACAAGGCCTGTCCTATCTACCTAGGGATTCTGCAAGCGAGGAAAGTGCTGGAATTTCCCGACTCCTGCTCCCACTGCCGTCGAATGTCGGCGGTAGTGAGGATATGACGTGCTGATACGTTGGCCAAATCCATGGCTAGGAATGTGGCGCTGAAGGTCGCACGTCGCACTAAACTGATCGCTCACAAACCGGAGCTCGAAAACGTGGACCTGGAATGCAATGGTCGAGTCGGAGAGGACAACATGTCGGACTCTTCAGTTGCCGTCAAAGACTCGACGCCTGAAGTGTCTGACCAATATGCCGAATATGGTCACAAAGGAGAAACTGTGGATTCCTCCCAGAACCTGGCGCAAATCCTTCCGGAACCGGACTTGTCGGTACTTGCTCTCTTCGACCTGTGCCATAGGGCGGGAGATGCCCTGCAGGTCATGTGTCCAGACCCCATGCCTTGCCAACAGGCTACGAGGCTAGCGGGAAGCTACTTCTACGCGAAGTAGCCGACAACGTCGCAGAAAATGCCCATTTTTCCGGACTTCCTCATGGAGCTAAAATGCTCCTGGGCGGAACCCGGAGCTCCCATCATGCTGCCACTATCCCGACTCCTTGATGTCGTGGGAATGGAGACAGTGGGCCTTGCCAGCGCACCCCTGATAGAGGAGACTCTGGTGGCTCACTTGGCCCCCACAGCCACGGGGATGAAACCAACGCTACCTAGCAGGGTCTGCCGCGCTTCAGAGAAACAACTCGAGAAGTGCTACAAGGCTCAGGGCCTTGCGGCTGGCGCAATGAATGTATCGACCATGGTACAGGCATACCTGGCAGAAAAACTGCAAGATATCCAGGTAACAAAAGACGAGCAGGCCGCAACGGAGGCCATGGAGGAGGCCCTCCGTGCCTCTGATGTCATGCTCTGCATGATGGGGACAATAGCCATTTCCCAAGGTAAAGAAATTGCGGAAATAGTTGTCGTCCAGTGCCATCTTTGGCTAACGTTGTCGGACCTCCTGGAAAACCAGAGGTCCACTTTCCTCCAGCACCCGATTGAGTCGACGGGACTCTTCGGGGGAGCCCTGGAACGTGTCCAGGCCAGGCTGGAACAAAGGCGCAAACAGGCGGAAGCTCTCCGAGAGGGGTTGCCGAGGAAAAGCTTTGCACCCCCAAAGGAAGACATGCGTGGCCTACCACGGAAGAGGTGACTGTGAAAATTTCCAGTACCGGCCGAGGGCCTCTTCAGTGACCCTGTGTGGAAAGCAGATTCAGACCTGATGAAGCAGGACAAACTGATTTTACAGGTTTGCCCACCCACATGGTATGGAAACCTAACCTTTTGAGCCCAGTCTCCCCTTGTAAAAAACTATGAGGAGCTAGTGGCATGTGTACGCACACTAAACATGGTTCACCTATTGCATGTGTAAACAAAACAAACACTGTTTCAGATATAATAATAATAATAATAATAATAATAATAATAAACTTTATTTGTATAGCACCTTCCTACAATGCCTTGCATTGACCAAGGTGCTTAACACTAGGAATACCAGAATATTCAGATGAGTACTACACTTACCAGAGACTGTAAAATGACAGATTGAGGGATTTGCATTCCATTAGGTTTGTGTGACCCCCTGGGGCTGAAGTCTTTTGTGTGCTCAAAACATCCCCCCAGTAGCAAAAACAAAACATCTCCCCATATTCCAACAACAACATTCCTTCTGCAGGTTCAAAGTGCAGCTTTTTACAACACAGACCAAACTTTTGGAGATGTTGATGACTCTTTGCAAATGTCAACGCTAGAAACTTCAGTTTATTTTATAGATATACGTTTTATACTTTTTATACTACTATGCAAAAACTCAGGACAGTATTACACTTTTATTATTTCATTTTATGCTTATGTTCATTGGGTGTTTGGTGTTTTAGGGGTGTTTGGTGTTTCAGTGTTGGTGTAAATTTTCATACTTTTATACTATTATGAAAAAACTCAGGACAGTGTTACACTTTTTTACTATTTTATGCTTATGTTTATTAAATGTTTTAGTGTTTAGTGTTTAGATGGTTACTGTTGCACCGAGGGACTGAGAGAAACGCAATTTCGGTCCTGTGTATGTCCTGTACATATTGCAGTTCTGACAATAAAGTTGACTTTGACTGCCTCTAAGCGAGCAGGTCCCCGGTTCAAATCCTGGTCCGGGGGCCTTTCTGGGTGGAGTTTGCATGTTCTCTCCGTGCATGCGTGGGTTTTCTCCGGGTGCTCCGGTTTCCTCCCACAGTCCAAAAACATGCATGTTAGGCTGATTGTTAACTCTAAATTGACCCTAGGTGTGAGTGAGACAGGTCCCTCTTGTAAATGAGTCCCCGTGGCTCAACGAGTCCAGCCTGTATAAATAAAGGTTGAATGAATGAATGAACAAACTGATATGGAGAGAACACAAATTCTGTAAGAATAAAAATACTAAATATCACCTATTCCATGGTCAAGGCGGGATTGCATTGGTCACTTTTATCTGAAGGCGGCGGGATTGTACAGGTGGTCCCCGACTTACGAGGACATCGACTTACAGGCCTTCGGCCTGGAAACCCTGCTATGGACCGTGTCGGTTCATAAGTTTCTCCGCGGAGACACATGCGCTTTATGTGAACGGCGGTTTTGTCAGGAAGGCATCTTTGTCCTTCCTGGACGAAGGACAAATGGTAAATGGAGCTTATTTATATAGCGCTTTCCAGCCCCCTATGAGGGGCCCCAAAGCGCTTTACAATACCAACCATCCAACCATTCATACATATTCATACACCGGTAGCGGCAGACTGCCATGCAAGGCGCCATCCAGTCCTACCGGGAGAAACTCGGGGTTAAGTGTCTTGCCCAGGGACACAACGACACATGGTGTGGGGAAACGGGATTCGAACCTCCAACCTTCCGATCGGTGGACGAGTGCCATTACTACTATGCCACGGCTGCCTATCTGCCTATCTGCAAGCTACATGCTGAGTGAAATAAAATTGAATAAAGATTTTTCACTCCAGTTTTCATGTAAACATTCATACTTTTGAGTGTGGAAAAATGATTGTGTTCTACAACAAATACAGAGCTTTATCATTCAATGGGTCTCTGACTTTGTACAGTACTGTAATAGATTTAGTATTTTTATTCTTACAGAATTTGTGTTCTCTCCATATCAGTTTGTTCATTCATTCATTCAACCTTTATTTATACAGGCTGGACTCGTTGAGCCACGGGGACTCATTTACAAGAGGGACCTGTCTCACTCGCACCTAGGGTCAATTTAGAGTTAACAATCAGCCTAACATGCATGTTTTTGGACTGTGGGAGGAAACCGGAGCACCCGGAGAAAACCCACGCATGCACGGAGAGAACATGCAAACTCCACCCAGAAAGGCCCCCGGACCAGGATTTGAACCGGGGACCTGCTCGCTTAGAGGCAGTCAAAGTCAAAGTCAAAGTCAACTTTATTGTCAGAACTACAATACAGGTAGTCCCCATTTACGAGCGCTCTGATCTACGAGGTTCCGGACTTACG